>JAYMTS010000114.1:0-14262 GCA_036898005.1 Geranium phaeum
CCCCCAAGGTTTCCTTTTGGGGTGTAGTTGTGGCCCCCCCCCCCCCCCTGCCACATGGCACCCCCTCGTTGGTTCTCACTTAAATACATCCCTTTGTATATATATATCCTTGTGAAAAAATTATGTGTTTTCTTCATGCAAAACCAAGAAAAAGGAAATTACACTGATAGTTCTTTAATTTTGATCATTTTAGTCCTTTTCAATATTCTTGAAAACAAAAATGGCAAAGTTGTAATGCTATTGAAGAAGGCAAGTTGAAGTCCCATAAGATCAGCAGTAAATATGTTTATGTTTGCCTTTTAAAGAAGATAAAAATGAATCTTTTTTATCTGCTGATTGGAGAAATTCAAAGATTGTTTGTTAGAATTGCTTCATTAACTGTTCTTATATATTTTATTTTCTACAGTACTTCCCAGAAGACAAAGAAGAGTTCAACCACTCCTTAAGAATCCGCACACGACGTTATTATTTTCTACCATGCCTTTTCTTGTTTGATAGAAGCCATAAATTTCTAAGTCTTGTGCTGAACATGATGAAGTCGTTGATAACTGAAAGCGGTGCATTACTTTATTCTCGTAATCATTCCCACTATGCCACAAACTTACCGAGTAGGATAAATGCAATCGTGTCTGTCCTCCTAATTATTTGTAAGGATGTTAAAGTCCAGCGAGCTATTGCTTCGTTCACGGATGAGATTGAGCGGATTGCGCAGTGCATTAACCTTTTACAGGTATGGCCACACACCTTATTTCTAGTAAGTAGAATTTTGATATGCGTACATTGTGCTGATAATTGATTGTCGAGAAGATAAATAGAACCTACTATATTATTTACTGCTTGAACGTCGTGCTTTGATTATTTTTTTGGGAGAGATTAAATGCAATGTTCTCTATTGTTCAAAGGCATTTAATCTTTTTGGGGATGATAGTTCAAATTCCTTTTTTATTTGGAAGGAAAAAAACGAGCTAATGTGAGGGAATAGGAATGAAAATAAGAAAGATGATTATTTATTCACTATTCTCATTCCAATAAAAGCGTAATGAGCACAACCTAATGGTAGGAAAATATGATATGATGGCAATTTTTAATGTCATTTGTAGCTCTTTGATTTGGTAAAAGGCTCCTGCGGTCTTTTTCTGTGTTTAATGCGATACATTGTCTTGAGCTCGCCGATACCTTCTTTATTTGAGTGATTTTTTGCACAGTTAGATATGATGAATATGCAGTTTTTTTAATTACAATTGTATCGTTATTGAATACCTTCAATTTTATGCAGTCCTCAGAGAATATCACCATGACCATTGAAGAAAGATACAAAGTGCAATGTGCATACGACCGACTTGAGATAGCAAGAAGCGTGTTACCCAAATGAGGGCTGCTTCCAATTCAGGAAGATTTATGCAGCCCGGACGATTTTCCATGGTTAGTCTTCTAACCACTCTTCGATTCTTCCTCGTTATTTTTTGTGGTGCTACTTAAACTAAGGTTTTCACTGCCAATTCATACCAAACTGGCTTCTTAAACGAGAAATGATGCACTGTTTTAGAGATCCAGTTTTAAAAAGTGAGACACTTGTGGGGCAACATGAGAATGTCTTATTGCTTTTACAGCTTTCCATGTGTTAAGATTTTTTGTTTAGTACCTATTGTCATGAACTTGCATCTGATGGCGAGTGTTTGTCGGTATGGATGTTCATGGTTCTGTTGTAGGAAATTAAAACCCCAAAACAAACCAGTCTTGTATGGTTCGGTTTTGAACTGGTCGGTTTCCTATTTGGCCGGTCTTTATTTGGGCCATGTCTACAAACCGATCAGTTTTTGGTTCTATTTCTTCCCGGTTTACCACTACGAACCGAAATCGAATCGGTTTAATTTCAATTCTACCAATAACCTAACCGAATTGAAACGATGCTTGTCGGTATCTCACCACTTGCACGCTTTGTTGCAGGACCATTCGTGGATAAGCAGAGATGGAGTTGAGCAGAGTAGCAAAGATGTACAGGAGCATAGTTGCTAGTTAGTATCAATTTTGTAAAACATATATTAATCTGTTTGGATTTTACTTTGCAAAGATCATATGGACTTCTGGCTATCTATGGCCTTCCTTTCCCATTTTTGGATATTATTAGGGAGTAGGTAATTTATTTTTATCGTCTGTTTTGATCCAAAATGAGTGTATCAGTTCAGTGTTTTGGTAAAAAGAATTTATTATGTTAGCCTTTTACATTCAATACAAATCTTGTATGATTTGATGCTCATTAATTAATTTTACTGGGTTGCATGGATTGTTTGTTTTGGTTTGTGGGTTTTGTGAAAGTTATTGTTTAAAATCTTGTTTTTTTTGTTGGCTAGAATGTAGTTGTAGTAGTGAGAATGTGCTTCAAAATGTGAGTTGTTGTTGGGTGTTTGATGGGTTTAGGGGAATTTAGGGAGAACCAATTATGTGGGTTGTTAGTTGGGGGTTGTGTGAATGGTGATTGTGCCTCAGAACTTACTGATTTTGGTTTCAGGGTTTTGTAAAAACTATTGTTTCAAATCTTATGTTTTTGTTGGTTTTGTTGGCTAGAATGTGATTGTAGTGAGAGTGTCATTGAAAATTTGAGTTTTTTTTTTTCTTTTTAAGTTGGGTGTTTGATAGGCTTTAGGGGAATTTAGGGAGACCCAAGTATGTGGGTTGTTTGTTGGGGGTTGTGTGAATGGTGATTGTGGCTCAGAACTTGATTCTTTGCTTCAGATTTACTTTTAAAAATTGAATCTTGGGGAGGAGGAAAATACGTTGCCTAGATGAGCTATTTATCTCATTACTTGATTGTAAATGTATGTTGTCAAACAACAACACTTTCTGTTTAGGAGTGTGTTGATTTACTTGCTGTTTAGTATTTTATGTTCTGTGCTATCAGCCATGAATGCAACAAACAATAACACATCTAGGTGCCTTAAGTATAATGCGTTGATGTAAATGTGACACCCACCCACAATCATAACTTAGTGTCATGCCGTTTCAGAAACTGGCAGTATACTAGGTGAATCGAACGATGGCAAAACTGTGATTTTCTTAACCTCTTTTTACCGTTAATCGAGGATGTATTGTAAATCCATAGTCCTATGTTTGAACTCAATATTATATTGACATCTACAAACTCAGATATTACAAGATTACAATGCTGTAAAAATCCCCGACGTGTCCGATTAATCCCTGATTACTCCTCTATAATTTCCGATTAATCCTCGATTAGTCCCTAGAAGGTCCTCTCCGACTGACTAGTGCCTAGCATTTTTTTACAACACTACAAAGCTCTTATCTCTTTAATTCCAAGAAATGAAGTTGAGAGTAACCCTGTCTACTAAATGGTGCTATTTTGCTTATAATTTAACTAAATTTGTTATATTAAATGGCCTGTTGAATTGTTTCCCCTTGCTCATAAAACACTAAATTTTAGTAATTGTCTAGACTCTAGAGGCAGATATGAATACTTAGTATTTACTGTCATGAGTAACTTGATTACTGTCTTCTATATTATGGCTCTGAAGTGCTGTTTTGATATTATATCCTCATTATATTGCATTTGAATGTTCCAGTTCTGGCAAATGTCAAATTATACACTGGCGTCAAGGTCACAAGGAAAAATGCCAGCCTGCACCCATTAATGACCGGAGTGCTGATGCAGGAAGCAACTATCGTTTTAAGGCAGCTGAGCAAGTTGAAACTCCATTTAATAGTCAAAGAACTAAGGTTGATGACAGGAAGCCCGAGACACCAATTGAAACATTCACTAGGGAACCTGTTTTGCCAAATTCTTGTTGCTCACCTGAAATTCCATCCAATAGTGATGATGACATAAAGGTCGAGTTTCTTGCTGATGGGAAAGGATCAAGTTCTCTATCAAAATCATCTGGCTCGTCATTTTCAGGATTTTCAACTTCCGGTTCAGGCAGTGAATCTTCAGATGATGTTTCAGTTGGTGAGAGCATTAGTTCACATGATCCTGAAAAACCAAATGGCCATATATCTGCTGATACTGCCCTTGACATAGATAATACTGTTGGTGTGGACAACCTGGATACAACTAAACCGCTATCTCCAAAGTTTGCCAGTTTGGTTGATTCTGTAAATATTTTTACCAGTTCGACTAAATTCAATCGGATCAAACCTGGCCGTAGTAGCCCAGAGGATCAGGCCTCGACTAGTTCCTCAGGTCTGAGCACCGGCAGAAAGCGTGAGGGTTCATTTTCAAAGCCTTGTACATCATCTTCTGGCTTCTGGGAAAGAGCTCTTCACTCTGGGGGGACTGAAGATGAAACTGATGTTGCATCTTGTTCGTTCAATTCCAGTGAAGCTGGTAATAGCAATGTATTAGATTCTAAACCTGGCTTGAAATTTTCATTCAAGCTGCCTGGATGTCACATTCCTCCATCTGATTCACATGGAAAAGGACTTGCGTCAAATGCTGCTCACCCAATTACATCGGGGATCAGTGTACCTGTTGATAGAGCATATTGTTCGGAAAAGAATAGTGCATATGCTGCAGGAGTTAGAGACTCTCCGTCCTTGAATGCTGCCAGATATAACCATACGGAAACTAGCACTGCTTCTTTTGTATCAAAGTCCAGAGAGGTTAAGTTATCGCCTTCCTCGTCTGTTCATGATCCGTCATTTGACACCAGAGGCAGCTCTTTAAATACGAATGCTGCATCTCTCAGCAGGCTACTACCTTCAAGCTCTGGGAGGCTATGTCCTGTAAATGATATGGCCAAGTCATCAATTTTTTCCAAGTCTTGTGCTTCTGATGCTCATTCATCTTCTGTTGGAGGAAATACATTTATGAGTGTGAAATCTGGAAAAATTGATGGTGCTCATGCTGATGCTGCTATATCATCACAAGGTGTTAGTCATCTACCTAGTGCTAAGAATGGTTTGAAAACATCTATGCGGAAAGTTGTTGAACAGCTCAGAGGATCTAAACCAAAACTTAATCCATTAGCTGCAGGGATTGAGATTGCCAGAAGATATAACAAGGTTTTGCATTTCTCCTACTTTTCTACTCATCACTTGCAATGGACTGTTTGGAAGTAATATTAACTCGAAATCTTGTATTTTTCTACAGTCTCTCTTTCCATATGATACATTTGTCAAACTTTATAATTGGAACAAGGTGGAACTTCTTCCATGTGGCCTCATAAATTGTGGGAACAGGTATCTTTGAACACTTGCTGTAGATAATTTAAAACTAATGACTTAATTTGTGTTGAGGAGTAACTTTTATTGGTATTTTTTTTTGCTTATACTGTGCTTGCATTTGTACTCTGTTTTGCTTTTTACATCAAAGTGCTCATATTTTCTGCAGCCAATTTATTTATTTTTAGATTACAGACATACTTATCTAGATACTTGAAACCATGATTTTATTTTGTTTAGGATGAGCATTTGAACAAACACTTCTGATGGATGTTCTATGGTTCATAGCATAAGGATGTGATGTGACATTGCTTTTATGTCTTTCACAGGTCTACCGACAACCCTGCTCCTTTATCCTTCATCTGAAGGATGTAATTTAGTTGAGCGTCATTTAATGCAGTTAGGAACTAGTTGCAAGTTGCAGTAAAGTCCTTGTACTATCTACATGTGGTGATGTGGTAGGGACTAAATCAGAGTGATTTGGAGAATTGGGGGACTAAATAGGAACAAAATAAAGTTAAGGGACTTAAATCAGAACAATTCGGATAGTTAAGACTAAAATGGAACAAAGTGGATAATTCTAGAACTATTTTGAAGCGTTTTCATTATTAAAAGGTTCAGTAAATACCTCTTGCTTGAGGTTTGTTTAGATAAGCATCTAAACAGATGGTTTTGGATGATTTGCATGCTTGTGCCATTCTGTATGTTGATATTTCTGTCTATGGTTATCTGTGTAATGTGTTTGAACTATGAATGTATGCTTTATTCATCTGATGGATGCAGTATAGACAAACCTTACACTTTAATCTTTTTCAATATCATTCTAATTTTTATGTGATGCCATATAATATATTCCCTTGGAATACAATTTCAATAGAACTTGCATATTATGAAGGGTACATGGAAGAAAGTACCCCCTACTCTATTTTATGTAGTTGAGTCACAAAAAATCATGGTTCCGGTTATGATTAATATTTGTTTTGTTTCATATTTTTGTTAAAATCACTTGCCAATCTTTTCCCATTCTATTTTAACACATTCATTTTTGTGCAGCTGTTATGCTAATGCCGTGCTTCAGTGCCTGGCATTTACTCCCCCTCTTACTGCATATTTCCTTCAAGGACTCCATTCTCAAGCTTGTAAGCTTTTAACCTTGATTTACAATGTATATTTATTATATTCTGGAATTAGCAGAAGCTATTTGTGCCATTTTATGTTCCATGCCTAAATATTTCATTTCTGTATTAGGTGCGAGGAAAGACTGGTGTTTCACTTGTGAGTTTGAAAACTTAATTCTAAAAGCAAAGGAAGGAAAGTCTCCACTTTCTCCAATTGGGATATTATCCCGACTACAAAACATTGGAAGTCGACTCGGTCATGGGAAAGAAGAAGATGCACATGAGTTTCTAAGGTCACTATTTTCCCATCTCTAGAGTTTCAATGAATTACTAGTTTTTATTTTTATGATGTCATTTTCTAACTTTCTTGAGTGGGGTCTGAAGGTATGCTATTGATACTATGCAATCTGTCTGCCTCAAGGAAGCAGGTGCAAAATCTGGCTCTTCTGAAGAAGAAACAACTCTTGTAGGCCTAACGTTTGGAGGTTACCTTCGTTCTAAGGTATTGTCTAGAATTTGAATATTTTCATAGTTGATTTTTATTTATTTATCTTTCAATATCTTTGGTTTTGCACTACATTTGAAACTTCTGAGAATGTTTTGAATATGAATTTGATTAATGTGTTATCATGTTTTATGCCAGATAAAATGTATGAAGTGTCAAGGCAAGTCTGAGAGGCAAGAAAGAATGATGGATCTCACAGTCGAGATAGAAGGAGATATAGGAACCTTGGAAGAGGCTCTTCGGAAATTCACAGGAACTGAAATTCTCGATGGCGAAAACAAGTACCATTGTAGCAGGTGCTTTCCTTTTACTGTGTCTGTTTTGTCCTTTTAATTCATTTGAGCTGTGTAATCTTATTTTGCGCAACAGTACTTACTTTGTGAGGTTGACAATGTCGAAAATCTATTTACACTTTCTACATTGTTCAATCAGATGCAAATCTTATGAAAAGGCCAAAAAGAAGTTGACAGTGTTGGAAGCTCCCAATGTCCTTACTATTGCTTTGAAGCGGTTTCAGGTAATATTTTAAATCAAGTATGAGGTTATATCCTCTGTTGTTTCCAGATTTTTATTACTAAATTATGGTCCATATGTTTACATACAGGTAAATTTGGAAAGCTGAATAAGTCGATCTGGTTCCCAGAGATACTCGACCTTGCTTCATATATGAGTGGGAGAAGTGATACATCTCCAATATACAGGCTTTGTGGTGTAGTAGTTCATTTGAATGCTGCCTTTTCCGGGCACTATGTCTGTTATGTTAAGAATATCCAAAACAAGTGGTTCAAGATTGATGACAGCATGGTATGTTCATCGCAAGTTCAGCTGTATTATCACTTTTTTTTAATTGTTTTCACTTGCATACACATTTCCTTGAGTTTAGTTATGGCTCTCATACCTCGGTCACATGGGCACTCAAATTTCGTTTACTGGTTCTACGGATATAATATTAAATGTGTTAAAGACATTTGAACAATAATGTACTTTGACTTTAAAAAAACAATAATGTAATTTGTGAGCCTTGAATTTCGTAGCTCGTGTATTTTGTAAGGATTCAAAAAGTCACACCTATTTTGAAGTCAATTATAAGCATTTCTTATACTATATATAGATTGTGTGAAATATTTTATGGATATTGTGGGAGTGAAACTAAGTGGATGTAAAATGACAAATGAAAATAAAACTTTTATTTGAGGGAGTCTTGTTAGGTGGACCATTGCTACAGTCAGTGTTATGAATTTCGGGTCGCGACGATATATCGGCTAGCTGAAAAAAAAGAGATCTAGTAGACTCGAGAAGATCGCGAGATGATAGCGGCAAAACACGTTTTGTAATAAAAATAATATTATATATATATCTAAACTCATATTTATTATTTAATAAAGAAAATAAAATTTTCAAAAAAAAGACAAACAAACAAAATTAATGATATTTAATCATTTTTAAACATTTATTGCGTTGGACCAGAGTAGACCGGATTTAATTGATACCAGATCAGACCATAAATAAATTGAAATTGGCTGGTTTAACCAACGTTGACCGAGATTTGGGCCGTTTTTTGCCTTATCATCTCGGGTATATGAAAAATTCTGCGATATCACCGCGATCCATAACATTGTCTACAATAGGTGCCTAATTATGAGAACTCAATGTACCCGAGATAAAAAGTAAGGATGACAATAAGGTTTTAAGCCCTAAGTTGAAGTTCAGATGTTGTCAAAACCTTACAAATAATGAATTTTACAGCTCAGGATCGAAGTTGCTCTTAAAGTAGTTGTCTATAAGTCTTCCCTGAACGAAATGCAGACTGGACTCGAGTTAAGTTGTTTGTCGCAGGATTGGCAAAAATAAAACCATGTAGTTGTTAGAATATGGTCATTATTAGAATAAACTCACATGTAACTTTAGGCCCATGTCCCCATGGTTACACTACTACAAAAAAAGTAGTATATGGTACTTACTATCTTAGTTGCAAAAACCCTTAAATAAATTGTATTACCTTTTTCACAACTTACACCTGAAAAAAATGATAAATTGCTTAAAGACAGTCGCATTGGACTTAAAATAACTTACAATTTGTGTAAGTTGCAGTACAAACTGTTAACCAACTTATGTTGCACAAACTGTTTATTAAACTTAAAGTTGATCAGCTTACGTTGCACAAATTGTTGATGATCCACGAGCTCACAATATGGCGGTTATGGAATCTCAGGACACTTGAAAGTTAATAAGTTCCTCTCTCGTCCAGTTATTGTGAGTTGTCGTTGAGTATACATTATTAAAGGACCCAGATGAACAAGTGGATCGCCTTAAGCCCCGACTAGCTAGTATCCAAAGGCAATATAAATTTTTTTGATTGGATTATGGACCATGCCACTCGTCTGAATTCACGCTGGCATGTTACATCTCGCCACATGCTTTACGACATCTTAATACTAAATAGGGAGGAAACTAAGAACACATGTGTCAGCTACAAACAAAAAACAAGTGTCCAAACGTTCGAACTGTAAAAAGTGTAGTGTAACATTGTAAAATATGATGAACCCGTACAAATTTGTTGACCATGTAATGTAAAGTTGCACATTCTGGGATAATACCGTGTTGAGGCTTGAACTCCTAACATGAAGTCAAGGAGCGAGCAGTGATAACCAATAGGCCAACTAAAAGTGGTGGTATAGTAATTATCTATTAAATAAGCCTATTAATGTGGATGTAAATTGAAACTATTCTATAATTATTACAATTTGTTGAAGTTTGTGTCTAGAAGAGATTTTCACATAAATGCATCCTTGTGGTAGAAGAAATGCTTCTTATTGAATTTCAAAGAAGTTAGACTTTTTAATCCTTAAAAAAACAAACAAGAAATAAACTCATTACTAATACATCAAATTTAAATACACAACTTGATAATGGGAAATATTAAAATAAGAACTATTAAATTTAAGGCTCACGGAGATAGAGAATAAGATAATAATATCTTATCCTATCTACAAGTCCCATGAGATGAGAATAGGACATGATTGACACATATGTCTTATTACAACATTTAGAAAACAATAAACTTAACACAACGTACACACCAAAACCAATATTACTTGGTTGGTTATTTTATTCTCCGATCTCACACATCAGTCTACTTCTATTTTATATTTTAAAAGCCGTAAGCGCAGTATTGTTGTCCAATTGCCTGCTGAAGAATACTTCTAAATACTGCTCAATTTTGAAATTACGATATTTGGGTGGGTTTTCCGGCGACACCAACTCCGGCAAGGGTCCGGATTCTTTTTCAGGATTCATAATGTTGAAGTACACGAGCGCTGAGATTCTTGGTTCCGGTGAAGTGTTTGCTCGGACCCTGTGTTGCACGCTTTTGTACTTTCCATTCGACATTATCTACGATTCAAATACATAAAACTATGTGGTTAATAATTGATAGAAATAATAGAATACTATTAATATATGTTGTTGTGAAGTACAATAAATAAAGAAGAGTTCATTATTATATAAACTATGAATCAAAATAAATAGAAATAGTAATGACAATAGGAAAATATTATACAGTAGAATAGTAAATCTTAATACGCGTAGATCAAGAATGAACTTAACTTATTTGTCTAATAATAATAAATAATTTTATTTGAATTCATACCAGCTTGGGCGTTGTTTATTAGTAGTTTGCATTGCTCGTTTCATGTACTCGTACTTAGACTAGGGTTTGAAGCTGGGTTTAAGGGTAGTTTTGAATAAGATGACAAATATATATTTTCCTCTACAAAATATTACTTAATTAGCTAGATTTAAATTTATTCCTCTCATTTTATACATCACATTTTCGAACACATTACTCACTTCAGTCACTTTTTAAAACAACACTAGCCACAAAAAGGGAAGACCTACTATCATCACTGAATCAAATCAATCAGTTCAATTTCATCGAATATTTTTAGAATGATAATCTTTTACTTGCATGAAATCGCCTGTATATAATGAACTAGTTTAGATTTGTGATCCTCGCATTTCATACATCACATTTTCAAACTAACACATCACTCACTTCAGTCACTTTTTAAAACACCACTACCCACATAAAGGAAAAACCTACAAATCACTAAATCAAATCCATCAGTTCAGTTTCAGTTTCATTAGAGTTATTTAGAATGATAATCATTTTATCTGCATGAGATCGCCTATATATATAATGAGCTATATTTAGATTTATGATCCTCACGTTTTCAAACACATCACTAACATCGGTCACTTTTTAAAACACTACTAGCCACAGAAAGCAAAGACCTACTACCGTCACAAAATCAAATCGATCGGTTCAATTTCTCCGAGTATATATTTTTAGCACATATACATATATAATAATCATTTTACCTGCATGAGATCGCCAATGTTGACGGTCAGTCTGTCGGGAGACGGGTCGATATTGACCCAATCATCGCCGTGCTTCACCTGCAACCCCGACAGGTGGTTCTGGTGAAGCACGGTGATGACGTGCGGGTCGGTGTGTGACGTCAGCCCCAGCGTCAGCTCCGGCTCCGGGCAGTGCGGGTAGCATATCCCGACGAACGTCCTGTCGACGACCTCCTTAAACCTCCCGGAAGCTCCCAAGCCCTCGAAGAGAAGCTCTATCAAGCCCTCGCCCACGCTCCTGACGCGGCCGTCCCAGTCGAGCACCTCGCTCCGGCATATCTCGGGGACGGCCGCGTCGGGCGGGGGCGGGGACATCTGGACCCTGATGTGGTCGTTCCAGCTGCCCGCCTTCGACCGGAGCAGGTCCATGTTGGTCATGTACAAGAATTGGTTTTTATAGTCGCGTGTGTAGTGCACGCGCCTCGCCTCCGGCGGCTGCTCGTGGAAGGCCTTGACGGAGTTTATGATCCCGTCAAGCGCCTTCTCGGGCGCCCCGTGGTTGATCACCTGGAAGAATCCCCAGGTGGAGGCCGCGGATTTGACCTTGACAGAAATATTATATTGTAAAGAATATTATTGATAGTTGTGTAGAATACAATATATAAATAAAATATGGTAAATATAAAAATATAGAAATATTCTAACAGACCTCAATCCTGGCGCGGCCGTCGAGGGGAGTTTACCCCCGACAGGTCGATCACCGGAACGGATAGAGAAAAAGAGGAGGATTTGAGGGAGATGAGAGTCTCCGGCGGGTGGATGAAAATGCGAGGGATTGTGGTGATGCCGGAGTCGGAGAGGCCTTTGACGCCGGTCTTGGATTCGTCAAACGACGTCACTTCCTTCAAACGGTCGGCAGCTAGCAATGGCATTTTGGATCAAATAATTGGTGATCGTGTTCAAAGTAAGATATATAAGCTTCAATTTAAATAAAGGACCTTGTGTCGGTTTTGTTGAGAGTTGTTGGGTCGTGGAGAGACCGAGTGACGGCCGTCGTGGAATCATTGAATTAATTAGAAAGTGTTGATCTTTGTGCTTGAGTGACAAGTGTTTCTATTTTATTATAATTTTAATTTATATATAGGTCAGAATATAAAATAATTAATTGTTTGTCATTTTTCTCTTTTAAGCTCCTACTTGGAAAAAATTGTGGCTCACTTAACACTTTAATTCTTTATTTTATATCATTAAAGCAAAAATAATGAGAAGGGGACAAACCGACGAAGTTTGTATAGAGTTAAATATTCAAATGGAAAAATAATTCATATCTAAAATGCATGTATAAATCAATATCTGTTTGCCACCATCCATTTATTGATTTATTTTAAAACTTAATTGTCTTAATTCACAACTAGCATCGATACTCTTTTTGAAGGAGAAGGCATCGATATTCTTAATTATGAATCCAAATTGAAATGTCGAGACAATATTACATACCAAACATGTAGGCGTGGATATTACTTGAGTGATTGTCAGGTTTATCTTTTCTGTACTAAATTTTGCATTATCTTGCATTATTTGAGTTTGTTATTCCCATGTTTTGTAAAGGAAAAACGGCTGTTTAGTACAAAGGGTAATTGTGTGTTTCATACCGTTAGTTAAGTAGACACGTTTGTAACACATTTAAAAAAAATTAAATATAAGGGCATTTTTGTCATTTTGCACAAATATTAACTGAAATCTAACTCAGTTGCCTAACGTGTAACAAAAACCGAAGTTAATTGTCCAAATAAAGGGAACTTGGAGTTAACTGTATGTCCGTCAAACGTGTCTATTTAACTATATGAAACACACAATTACCCTAGTACAAACTATAGTACTACTTTTACATTTTAATATTTTAATATCCTAATTGTTTTTTTACTTTTTTAATATTCTAATTATTCGTTTGGGACAATTTACTCTTAAAATACTTAAACTATTCTTTGTTGAACCATAACTAAACTCGTTCTAATTGAGAAAGCCGACTCAATTGAAAAACTGTAATTAAGCCGGGTCAAATCTAAAACCGCAATTGTCCAAAGTCGTCGGAGCTCCCTTACCTCGCTGGAGCTCGTTCTCGACTCGCGGCCAGAACTCATTTCTTGCCTCTTCGGAACTCGTTATTTGTGGACTCAAGCCGTAATTGTTCCGGTGTTCACCCAAGTTGTAGTCGCTGGAAAAGTAATGTCGGTTTACCAATTTTTCTTTGGCAAATTAGCGAAAGAAAGAGCAAGGTAAAAATGTAAGTAGTGAAGTACATAAAATTAAATGAAAAAATCGAACATTTATAAGTTATAAAGAAATTGAACAATATAATTTATAAAATTATCACTTTGGATTAAGGACATATACAATTTATATATGATAGTGCCAGTTGTCAAACCCACCTAAAAATTCAAGTTGATAAGTGGAGACTCCGATTATTATATATGCTGGTGAATTGATTCACATATTTCAGATGTCGGACTTTAACACTCACACTCACGTGCAAGCCAGTTTAAAATGCACGAGGAAATAAGTGAGTGGTGCAGATATAGATTGGACGTCCTCTAATAGGATATGATGGAGGTCACGTTCATATCAGAAGTCATACCTACCTAAAAGCTCAAGCTGATAAGTGAAAGCCCTAATTATTATATAAACTGGTGAATTGATTCACATTTTTCAGATGTAGGACTGACAGATAAAATAATTATTATATAAGGAGTGACATCATGAAACAAAGATCGTAGCAGATCATGCATAATTTCAGCATATTAAATCTAGGACTTTTAATATTCGGCATTTCACAACTATAGTCTTGTTGTCCGTCATGTCAGTCTTGTGCTTGATGTACAGAACACTTAACAGTGATTCCAACGCTGAGTCAGGATTGCCGTAGTACAGTAAGGTCTTTAGCTCAGCCACCAACCGCTTGTATTTCGCTGTAATTGCTCTAGAAGGCTCCTCATCAACCTCGTCAACCATATCCTCCACGTTGTTTTTTACAATACGGACAACTCGGGATAGATCAACATCATGTACGAATTGGTGCAAAGGACTCACATCATCACTCGGAGGTGC
>JAYMTS010000115.1:0-14241 GCA_036898005.1 Geranium phaeum
CCCCGTGTCGCGTGCTGTTTTAATATTACTAAACGAATGGTTCACAACGCATTCAGACGCGTTCGAACGTTTGGGTGGTTTGTATTGGTGCCCAACTATTTGTATTAGGTGGTTTGTATCACTTTATTTTTAAAGATAATTACAAATCAGTACACCCGTTCAAACCTCATTTTAGAATCAGTATCATAAGTTTAAATTTCACTCTATTCTGTTAAATAATTTTTTAATACCCAAAAGACATGATAACAATTATTTTATAAGTTAAAAAGACTATTTTCTTTGTAAAATGACCTAAATGACTTCAATTATTCATCAAATTTTCAACAAATATTATTAATTTAAATTTTTAATATTATTTGAAAGAAAATATGACGAAGAACTTGCCGAAGTCGTAGCCGGCATCATGGACGTTGCAAAATTTGAGCGGCTCGAATTGAGGAGGGAGGTCGCGGAGTGAATCGAGAGGTTTGGATTCGAGCTCGCCGGATTCAAACTCAAATCCGGATTCGAGCTCGAATCTGGATCTCGAGCTCCCCGTCTCGAATCCATATTCCGGCAAGCTCAAAATCTGGATTTGAGCTCGCCAGCTCGAATATGGATTCGGCTCAAATCCGACGAGTTCGAATCCAGCTAAAATTGTGTTCACACCCCCATGACCACGACTTCGACTCCGGGTCCCACCTCCATTTTCACTCCGATTCCGGCGACTCGCTCCACCACGACCACCGCCATATTCAAATATTCGATTCGAGCTCGAATATGAGCTCGAGCTCAAATCCGATTTCCAGCTACATCTCGGTGGATAGAGAGGTTTCGATCCCTAGTCTATCTTCTCCAGCTCGTCTCCTCCGGTCAAATTCGGAAGAAGAGTCGCGATACTTCTGTCGTCTCTGTTGACGTCGGTGGGGATCAATATGGACTTGTGCCTTCTCTTCTTCACGCTCTACTCGGAGCTCGTCGCAATCAGAGTCTTCACGATGGTACTCGGAGTCGCAGTCGTGGTCGTGGGGGTGTGAAATGACGGCGTGCCCTTGTTAGAGCTAGGTGGGAGGGTAAGCTCTGGTGGCGACTCCACAGCGGGAAATTCTTATGTGAGGACGGACCTGAGAATAAGAGATTATTTTTTTACTTCTCTTTTTTAATTTAACTTTTAAATTTGAATAGATGGACCAACTATTTTGCTAACAAAATTTAAACCATTTCGTTAGATATGTATTTGATTGAATCATAACTCACTAGCTCAATTATATACTGTATTTATCAAAAGAGTCTTAACAATAATTGTTTGATGAAACTAGAGGTTACTATACGATAATGAACTTGAGTTTATTGTCCTTGTTAGTGCATTACTTCAATTACTTGGTTGTTTTGGTATTAGATCATTTCCTTATCAATTTATAACGTTCATATTTTTGGATAGGTCACAATTAAATCTATGCCCGGAAAAACAATACCACAAGAATAATTAAAAACTAATAAGTCTACTAAATCAAAAGTCGACCGATCACTTCACAATTTTGCTTTATAAAATTATGTATCAAACTATAACCTATAATTAATACTAGTTTTGGTCACCCATCTACAGAGTAAATTATTTGACACACTGAAGCAGCATCACATTGTGTGGTACATAAATGGACACTTAAGATTCCACAAAATAGAGGCATTTGATCAAAGAACAAATGTGATTAAACTAAGTATTGGAAGCTACATATAGACATTGGTCCCTCCCTTTTCTAGCTATCAACATCATAACTTGCTAATCCAGCTTTGAATTCAAACTTTCTCTGCCAAGAACAACATTACAATAAAACTGTAAAAAAATAAAAGTAAAAGAGAAAACAGATCAAGAGAGTGTTTCATTTCCAGAAATGGCAAGCAACACTATGCCAGAGACAGAGGTGGTCCAATCTGAATCTGTTTCAGTTTCACATGGACCTATGATCAAGATAATAAATCATTAAACAAAAACATATTGCTCAAGAGTTTCAGATTCAAACACTAAATGGAAACAAATATCAATTGTATAAACAAGAGTCATGAATTGCTAATTGCTCCATAACTGTCATTACTAGTTTGTTTGTCGATCACTGATATAACTTCAGTTTACGAATCATCAAAAATATACGTCAGCCCAAAAATATTTCCAACCATTCTGTCAGCATATAGGTCAAGCTGCTTGCTTTGTCCTGAAAAAAAAAACAAAAATTACAAAGCATATGATTATTTTGATGGAAATTAGGATATTTATTAGCATAAAAGAGCTTTCTATGTATGTTTCTTTTGTACAGAATACAAAACAATTAACAGTTTTTATAACATCTTTGTAAATGGGTCAAATGCATAATCTGATTTAGGAAACATAATTGTGAGAAAAGGGTTTGTGGCAATTTGCTCACCTTGTGTGATCCTCCAAATTTTTTACAGCCTCGTTCAGAGCATGAAGGACCATTTTCTTAACCTGGAACAAATAATCCCGTTTGAAAAACCAAGACGTCACAACTCACAAGTCATGTCAACGCAAACATTTTCACAGCAGACTTATTGAAATGCAGTAAATGGAAGGAATAGCTATGGAGTCATAAGACTCATAACCAGTCCATGGAGCAAAGCATCACTAACATGATGGTGTCTTTGGCATTACATTCTAGCAAGTGCTAATTATCGATTTTTTACTGAAAAATATAACCGTTTCAACAGCTGATTAATAAACAGTGTGCATGTATCTTTCTTGCCAGTTGGATGGAGATGTGTCATTTACTTATTTTATTCGTAAAAGAAGAGCAAGAAAGCTCATACACTCATATTGAGTACATAAACAGTACCTCCAATTTGTCCTCCTTGGCCCTGTGATCTTTTGGAAGTTGGCGAAACTCCTCTGTTAAGCGTATGCACTCGCCAACATTTTCAGGTGAAACAAAATCAAGTGCAACCTTTATGCATGACTGCAAAAGAAAAGAACAAGCATACAAATTCTTTCTCGAGAAGCACGGAAATCAGAAACAAGAAAACTTGTAACTAAAGTGATAGCAGGTACAAAGACAGTTCAAAAAGCAATAAAACCAAAGATGAAATGGGGTAAGCAAGGCGATAATATTATAAGAATAGATCCATCTATCAATTATGCTTAAGCCAGACTCCCTACAATCATAACTATAATCAATTGTCCATGCGGCAAAATCTAATATACCGATCCAAATTATAGGAGAACGTTCCAAATATTTACATACCTTCAAGTTTCGAACTTGATGAGGGCAGCCTGAAGGAATAAACACAGCATCTCCAAGTTTTTGAACGAATGTCCATGCTTCAATTCCTAAATCAGAACATCTTTCAGAAAATTTATTGATTATACACTGAAATATACAATATTTATAAATAAAACTAACCCAATTCCTCTTTGAGTTGCCTTTTGTGCTCCAGAGTCAGGTAAAAGGTCTGATCATGTATAGGGTGAATGACCTAATCCATCAACATGAACATAGAAAACACGAGATTCCTCGCTGATTACAGTCCCTCTATTCAATTACATTTAAACAACAGAAAAACATCAAGACACGACTATATCAGTTACCTGTTCAACTGGGCAACAAAAAGTGTGTCTGAATTCTCTGAAGTGTTTGTTAAGGTACACCTTCAATTTAGGCACATCTTCCCTACGGAAAATGTCCCAAAGAGCACCCCCCTCAACTCCAGATAAGGGTTCACCACTCACATTACATCTGTTTTTATCTACTTCCAGTTCTTCACTCTTTTCCACATCCAACTTGGCTGAAACATCATCCTCATGCAACACAACACTATCTCTAGACAAACCATTTTCAACCTTTTCACCTGCACCTTGAAGGTTCCCAAATAATTCTAGTTGGTCTTGCTCAAAATGTTTCCTTTTCAGGTTTTCAATACCAGTCTGCTGCTCTTGAGTAAGGTTCACGTCAGCAGTGTGCGTTAAAACATTCACCTGAAACAGCGAGCAGATAAAACAAAAGCAAAATCTGAATTATATAACAGTGTATTTTATACTTGTATACATATAATAATACTATTATGATAATTGTATCTTCAAGTCACAACTGATAAAATAAAAATAAAAGAATTACTTGAAACATATATTCTAGGAAGGTAGTATTTTCCCTTACAAACTACAGCTCCACAGGAATAAAATTCAAAGTTCAACTTACCGCATCAGACATATCACAGTGTAATTTGGTCACAGAATCCCCACGCCCGAGCTCTTGAGCAATTCCATAGGCAATGTAAGTTTTTGGCCCCAAATCTGGCTTCAGAGATTTCTCTGGCAAATTCGCAGCAAGGTTCATGAAGCCCTTACATGGATTAGTATATTCCTTATACGGTAGGCAGTGTATGAACTCTGCAAAGTGGCGTGGCAATCTCTCCTCAAATAAGGTGGATGGAGGCCAGTCTTTCAATTTCCATAATCGGGGCCATTCAAAATTATCAAACTTAATGCTTGAGTATTCTGTAAAGAACTGGTGGATATTGACATCTGACTGCATCCATCACAAGATATGATCACAATAATCAAAATCACTACCAACATTAACAGTATGTTAAATGAAAGAGACACGTTTACAAACCCAGCTAACCAATGAATTTTTAACTGCAGAAAATGGTATCACCAACTTCTATACAAAGAAAAAGAATTAACTGACCTCACATAAGTCCAGGCAATCAATGGCCGCCACTTCCAAATGTTGGTCATGTTTGAGATGTTTCATCTGACGGCAGGCACGCCACATTACCAACGGCTCCCAGCTTAAACCAGGTGTGCATTCAAGCACATTACTCACTATCACTGGCTCACCTTTAATCCAATGCAACTGAAAACGCTCTAGATCTCCCTGCTGGATATCCCTACCTCTGGGACAATACAAGTAGTTATCACTGGAATTCTCTCGAGACGCGGCTTTTATAAGCAAATCATCACCATAATTATCACCATTCATATTGAAAAATGAGCACAATTTTGCAGGTTGAAGCTTATCAGCAGGGTCATTAGTTGCAATAATTTCCTCAGCTTTCTTAACCAAATCTGAAACTAAATGTTCAGGCAAAGTACTCCTTAACTCTAGGATGCCACGACCACAACCACCCATGACCTTAGGGGGGCATGGAATGCCTCCTTCGTTTACTTCCCATTTACTTTTAGACTTATTAGTGCTAGTCTTAAAGGAACTTGACACATTTGTCCTCTGCCTTGATTTATACTTCATAATTCGACCCTTGGAACTTCTCGCTTCTTCATTGTTCAAACCATGTAAATATTCCCGTCCCCTACTGGTGTACTCTGTAATGACTTCTCTACCTCCCTGAAGGCAGCCAGCACGAATCTCACGGCAACAGGCAAGACAAAGGTCAAAAGAACATGTTGGACAAGTTCTATGAAGATCGACAATGGAAGTCATGCAATGGTCACTGCAATAACCATTAAACAAAATCAAAATATTATAAACATCATGTAATCAGGAAACTGAAACATGAATGAATTTTTGCCCTACCAGTATGTGCGCTCATCATTTGGGCAAGCTGCCATTTCTACATTTAACTCTGGAAGTGACAACCCTATCAACAGAAAAGGTCAATGTGTAAATTGAAAGACCACATGTTAGTTTCTATGGTAGTACTTGTCTATCAGGGTAAATTAGGGTTATATTATGTTAGGCTCATTGGCTATTATTATGTAAAGCCCATTAGGGTTTATTTTGGTGTATTAGTGTTTATTGTTTCATAGTTTGGTTTATATTGTTCCCTCTATATAAAGGAACCTTCTCTATTGTAATTCATAAGCAATCAATCTGAACTAAGATTCAGTATTCATCAATAAACCTTGGGAGATTGACAATACTATGCAACTGAAGATAGCTGAACTAATTAGTAAATAAAGAGCTACCTAATAGATGTACTGCATAAATCTTTACCAGACACCGGTATTTTATTCAAATAAAAAAGAGGAAATAAAGCATATAATAACAATAGTTGGCCATCAAATCCCTTTTACTCAATATAATAATTAGTTTTCTTATATAAAACTGAAAGATTACACTAGGCGGAACAGAACTTGCAAATGAGATCATGAAGCAAGCAAATACCTAGTTTTTCAGCTTCCACCTCTTTCTCCAACATTTGTTCATCATTAAAAGATTTGAAATGAGGAAGAAGCCTATACAACATGTATTTGGAGTATTTCACTCTATCATCTTCATCTATCTTTATCTCTGTTGCTTCTTTTTTCATACTCTACATGTTGCAAACAAATAGATAAGATATCTCATGCATATCAAATGAACAAGGACAGAAAAGAGGGGAAACAACCAACCTCCATTGGTCCATCTAAGCGTAAGCACGCCTTGCAATTGCAATTTCCACGACAGACTGGACATGCCTCGGCAATAGCTTCAGGAGTTGTTTGAGGATACCTAGATATAAACATAGATAACAATCATGATAACAGAAATAAAATACACGGTGAATCAGCAAGAAACATATTTGCATTAGAAATTATCAATGACATACAGTTCTGTGAAACCTTAAAGTTCAACTTTGACCTATACTCTAAAGTTCTTGAAACAAAAATCATCCCAGCACCAAAACATAAACAATATGGACTAATCTAAATAATGTACTATGTATGGTCAGGTAAAGGAGTGTAATTGTACACATATATGTATACATACCATGTGTTAATACATGGGAAACAAAACCTCTTCCGCTCACACTTCTGGCATCGAACAACTTCACCTTTATCATTCCTTTGGCATTGATGGCACATTGAAGAGTTTATGAACTGGTAGATAACAGAAACACATGACAAAATTTCAGAACAAATAATAGCAACCTGAAATCCACATTGCGTATACGGGACAAGAAAAAAGGGAGAAACTTTACATTTTTCTTGGAAGGGGGATCCCCTTCCTCGGTACAAGTAGTAGTAGCCTTAGGAGACATTCCTTTAGCATCAGAAGATTCTCCAGCAGAACCATTAGTACTACGCTTCCTAAGTTCATTCTGGTCTGTGTTGATCTGACCATCACTGCCAACTCCTACATCCTCCTCCAACAGATCATGTTGGGGCTTTTTCTTGGACCTTTTTCTACTCCCTTTCTTAGAGTGCTCTTCCAAACCATAATCATAATGGTTATCATCATAGTTGGGTACAGAGGCTCTCACCCTGAGAGACCTCTTAATGCCATTTCCTCCATTGGGAAAACTAAAGCCATTTCCATTTCCATTTCCATTCCCATTAACAGGATTAGGAACAAGTAAGCCATTATCCACCTTTTCCCCATAACCAATAGCCTCATCATCATTACTCTCAACAACACGAGAAGAGCTATAGGCACTTACCTCCACAAGGGGTTGCTCATCTTGGTGGGCAGTAGCAGGTTGGGTTTCCTCAACCGCTGTTGTCTGATCCTCCTCAGCCATTGAATCTCGCCGGAAATGGTGAAAGCTCAGTGCTTTCTGTTGCCTAGCTGTTGGGTTGGGAGCTGAAGAGTCTAAGTTGTAATGAATAGAGCAATATCTGAAGTAAAGACAGGTAAAAATAGGGAAGTAGAAGAAAAAGGAAGGGTTTTTATTGAGTTAAGTAGAGAGAGAAAGGCAAGTACAATTAGATGAGGTTGCTTTTAAGTACCATTTCCAGAAACTATGGGTGCCCTTCAAATTCTGGCGCCATTTCCTGGAGGGAAATTATATTACTTTTTTATTACAGTGATTATGTAATGGCCATAGATAGTGTCTCTCTCATAGTGATCTAGGCTGAGAGACTCATTACTCATTCATTCCGATTCATGTGATGATAAAGTAAGTCAACTTTTTATTCTAGTAATCAAAATTATGAAAAATGATCTCACGTGCAACACATAACACACGTGCAGTTCTGTTCTATTATGAAGAACATGTAATGTAATGTAGTGTAGTGTTGTGAAACTAATTAAGAAGACCCCTCTGAGTGAACTCCTCAAACATGGCAACACCAATCTTGGCCGGAGATTCCACAACCGTTACGCCGGCACTCTTCAAGGCCTTTATTTTATCTTGTGCCGTACCCTTCCCTCCGGCTACTATCGCTGTTTAAATCAACATCAACAAGAGCATTAGATCAAATTCATAGCATGAACAAAATATATTCAGATGTGCAAAAATACCTCCGGCATGACCCATCCGGCGGCCAGGCGGAGCAGTCAGTCCAGCAATAAAAGCGACTATAGGCTTTTGAGTCCCACTCTCCTGTTTTCATTGCCACAAACAAATGCACATTTCAATCCACTGTCATTATTTGTACTATGCCTATGCGTGTTTCTGTTGCTTGTAAAAAATGATTTCTAAAATGTCAATGCTTATTCAACTCTTCTCTTTTTGCTAATTTGGGTTGGGCACATGAAAGTGTATAACAGGTAAATTTGCAGCATAATTTCTACAAATAACACGTCTAGCCATCAACTTAATTAAGGTCTTCCTCAGATCTTCAACGAGATATAAATAAACCACATCAGTACTCACCTTTATTAGAGCAGCGGCATCCTCTTCTGCAGTGCCGCCTATCTCTCCAATAAGAACTATACCTGAAAATGCAACGGAAATAGTTACTTCATATGTTTTCCACATTTATTCGCGTCCTGCAGAAATTATCTTCAGGTAATACAAACTTAATGGAAAGTAACCAACTATTGATTTGTAGAAGCATTAGAGAACGTTCAATAAAGGAAGCGCACAATGTAGCTCAATTGTATGTATTAGTGTATAGTGAGCATGCAGTTTCTTGCTCGGTAATTGATGCTACTACTAAAACAATCCCTATTTGTAATGTTCTTCTTCAAAGGGCTGGCCTCAGCTGAAGTTTACGAGCTCCGAATTATTTTCATATCCACAAAAGTCAATCTATCCCAAGAAAATAATCAGAAATGAAAGGGAAACAAAAAACTAACAAATCCAAAGGAAATGGTACACCTTCTGTTTGTGGATCAACAAGGAAGTTGTTGACACAGTCGATGAAGTTGGCCCCGTTGAAAGGACCCCCGCCAATACCTACGCAAGTAGATTGTCCGAGACCAACAGCAGTTGTTTGGAAAACCTACACAAGATACATAACATAAACAAACAGTCAAGGCCAAGGCCACGGCCACGCCCTAAGCCTTTGAGATGTAACTAAGAAGAAGCAAATGCCACTTTTGAGAAAGCTTACTGCTTCATACGTCAACGTGCCAGATCGAGAAACAATTCCAATACGCCCTGCTTGGTGAATATACCCTGGCATTATACCAACTTTGCATTCCCCGGGTTTGATAATTCCAGGGCAGTTGGGGCCTATCAACCTTGTTTTTGACTGGCTGTTGAGAGCAGCTTTCACCTTCACCTGTACACACTCCAAGTATTGGCTAACTCACAACATAGGCCTTGTAAACAATTCACTTACCATGTCATGCTGAGGAATCCCTTCGGTGATGCACACAACCAGATCCAATTCAGCTTTGACACCCTCCATGATGGCTCTGCCTGCGAAAGGTGGAGGAACATAGATAACAGACGCATTAGCTTTTGTCGCGGCCTTTGCTTCCGCAACCGAGTTGAACACGGGAAGTCCCAAGTGCTCACTGCCACCCTTCTTGGGTGTCACTCCACCAACCTGTACGTGTTTGTATGAACCACGTCATGAAACAAATACAAATACAAATACAAATGCAGGTGCAGGCATTATACCATGTTGGTGCCGTATTCGATGGCCTGTTCCGTGTGGAATGTCCCATTCTTGCCGGTGATGCCCTGGCAGATGATCCGAGTGTTCTTGTCAACGAAAACCGCCGCCGGAGGAGAAACGGCGGCGAGAGAAGTCATCAATCTCGAAGCTTGTCGCGCCATTGTTGCTACGGATCAAAGGAAGCTGAAAATGGAATAAGACAAGAAACAGAGTCGAGAGAATGTGCTTTTCTGTTGCACAAAAGATCCGAAGCAAAAGCACTATTTGCGGGAATTCATATTTTTTGAGACAAAACAGATCAATTGGTTCAGATTGTTTGTTCATGGAAATTGGAAACATTTACGACAGTACATTATTACATTTTGGGTATATGATTCAAATTAGAGAATTTTCATGGAATAACATTTATATGGGTAATTATCTCCGTATTTGCTTCAACTGAATATTATTGTTATTTGGAGAAACTCATGCTATATTGGTAAGGCAATTAGATAATAACACAGCTCTCAAAATTTCTTATAAGTCTTATTCAGTTTTGACTGGTCAGTGACATTTGTTAGAATATTGTATAGTAGAGGTAAAAATGTGATTGTGTTATTGGCAAGCAGTATGACTGTTTATCGTGAGAAAATCAAAATCGAATATGAACTAACTAGTTTTCAGCTCAATTTAACTCTTTTTAACAAAATTTTATGTATTTCTTATATTTTAACTTATTTTTTATGTGCTAATTTTATAAACCAAATTTGATGTTCAAGTTTTGATTTAATTGATAACCAAAGCGATTTAATCTATTCTGGTTTTTAGCTATTTGGCCGGTTCGGTGATATTTAACCGGCCATAACTATAAGCAAGTATATGGCAAAACAGACAAATATTGTAGAGATTTCAACATATGGTTGGAGTGTTGGAGCAAGCAAATGATAACTATAACCCATCATTTTCAAAGTTCCCAAAAATCTCTCTACTCTCCAACCAAAGAAAATATCTATTCCAATGTCCAGGTTACTTGGAGACTAAAAGCCTCTCCTTTTTTCTCTCAAACCCACCAACCAAGAAAGGAAAACAAAGCACAGAGAAGAACAAAAAATGGCTTCTCCTTCAGCAAGCCTCACTCCTCTGCACATCCCTCCACCTGCTTCATCCATAACCAGAGCCACAATACCAAGATGGTCTGGATTCATCACACCATCTCCATCATCAAGAAAGCTCCATCACCATAGAAGCAGCTCAGTCACATCATGCAAGGCTGCTTCTTCCTCGTCCCCTTCCTCAATCACTGATTTTGATCTTTACGATCTTCTGGGCATCGACAGCTCCTCGAATCAGTCTCAGATCAAGATGGCGTATCGGTCTCTGCAGAAGAAGTGCCACCCTGACATAGCAGGGCCGCCAGGACATGACATGGCCATCATTCTCAATGAAGCTTATTCTTTGCTCTCTGATCCTGTTGCAAGATCTGCATATGATAAGGTTGCTACTTCTTATTCTCAAGATCACAGTTCCATTTTTGTCACAAAATGAGATTTACAGTTTATTCTGCGCTCTTCGATCATATTGCAACCATATCCTTATTCCTTAGTACAGTTCCTTACATATAATATACTTGAGGTCAATAGATTTACTGTTAACTGATAGAATTGAGACTGTACCATGTTTTGGTTTTTGTCCAGGAGCAAGGCAAGATTGCGGATTTGAGGGGCTACACTGGAAAAGCTCTCTACTCCGCGTGGTTTGGGCCAGAGGAGGAAGAGAGAGCAGTTTTCGTTGATGAGGTCAAGTGTGTAGGCTGCTTGAAATGCGCTTTACTTGCCGATAAGACTTTTGCCATTGAAACCGTCTATGGGAGAGCTCGGGTTGTTGCACAGTGGGCTGATCCCGAACACAGAATCCAGGAAGCTATTGATGCTTGTCCTGTTGATTGCATCTCGTAATACCCACAATTTTCTATTCTCAGCACAGTTCATTATTTTTTCATGAAAGACATCTCAAAACTGTAAAGTTCAGTACTAAATGTAAGAGAAACCGATTCAGTAAGATCGAGAACACTCAAGTAACAGTATCTCTTTAACTGAATGTAGGATGGTGGAGAGATCGAATTTAGCGGCTCTGGAGTTCCTGATGTCCAAACAGCCTCGTGAGTGTGTAAGGATGAGCACGGGTAGTTCTGGAGGTGTGCGAGTGACCAACATATTCGCTGAGGTCAACAAGTTCCAAACCAAATACAGGGAATCCACTAGTAACAATGAAGTAAGTTCTGCAGATACATTTTTTTACATAAGATATCAGTAAGAAATCAAGAAACCTCAAAATCTTTCTCACGCCATCAAGATTTGAATCATTTTCAGGAAACGGATCCCCGGAGAGAAGCAAGAATGGTAGCTATTCAAGCAATCAGGTCAATATCAAATTGGTTATACTGGCACTCAACTAATACGGGAAGAGAGGAGATAAGCCTTACACGTGTAGCGAAAAAATCAGACCAACCAACAATGAAGAAGCTCAGGGATGCTGCTGCTGCCAGGAAACAAGTAAAAGAGAAGGCAAGATCTGTCCGCCAAATCTCAGAAAACATGAATAGCGAAGAAGAGTATTGGTTGCCATCAGCTCCTCCAGCTTCTATAAAAAACAACCCTACGCCCAATGCTGCTTCAAACCTCAAAAATCCTGCAAATCAATGGAAGACAAACAACAAACAGGGCAGATACAGAAAGAACATCAAAAGAAACAACCTGCAATTGGGAATTCCAGTGGTTACTGCAATGGCCGGATCAATCTGGGTTCGGTTGCAGGTGGGAGAAGGCATGCCTGGAGGGATAAAGGAACACATAGCAGGATCTTCAGCTTTGGAAGTGGTTAATAGCTCCTGGTCTCCAGTACTTTTGGCTGGCATCACATGGTACTTCATGGGGATGCTACTGGTAGAACTTGTAGGAAACATTCTCAACAGATCAGACCAGTGAAAATAGTTAGATACGTAAAGTACTTCACAATAGGTACAAATGCAAAAGCATCACATACTTGTAAAGGGTATAGATATCACTTACTCTCTCATTGAAAGGTTGGCACCTTGATACACTTCTCTCTATATACATAGTGATTGTTGATTCATGTGCAACAACTATTACTCATGTCAGAATGAAAATTAACAAGGGGTTAATTCATAGTAAAGATCATATAGAAATATAACCAAGTAACAATTAACCTGATAAATTAACAGAAAAAATGAACCATAATATAACTTTATAGCAAGGATCTCATAGAAAGTTCACCGACAAAGGATCCCACAAAAGTTGCACAATGATTTCCATAGGTAGTCATATATGTTTCAAACAAACATTACAGAAGCAAATAAATTCTTCAACAGAAAATGCAACTTCAAATGATGTACAACTTGGAAACATCTAGTAACGATATTTGGTCGAGTAATCTTTAGGAGCAATGACAAGACCACGACCTTTCCTTGCCCCACGGTAGACAGTCTCAACAATGTCAATGAACTCCTGCTTGTCCTTGAGAGCCCAGTTAATCTTGTTGTTGTTTCCAGTGCCAAGATCAATCATTATGTGCTTGTTCCTGAAGAAGAACATCACTGTGGATGGGTCGTACAACTCGTACATTGTGTTGAAATCAGGGACCT
Organism: Geranium phaeum; assembly: GCA_036898005.1. Taxonomy (NCBI): domain Eukaryota; kingdom Viridiplantae; phylum Streptophyta; class Magnoliopsida; order Geraniales; family Geraniaceae; genus Geranium; species Geranium phaeum. Next base: position 13,359 of record JAYMTS010000115.1, read on the forward strand.
CGGTGATGTCCACGAGGTATATCACAGCGAAATTCTTGATCGTCTCAGCAACTCCTGCTAACACTTCATCCATCTGCAATGACAAACGAAACCATAGGTAAGTCATCACTAATCAGTAAGGTGTTGCTGTTGCATCATACTTTCCTTTGATCCAACTAAATTTATAACTAATATGCTACTTATGCAAACGAAATCAACAAGCTACGAGCAATCAAACAAGCACACAACCCGTAATCATAAGACCTTTAAAGCATCAGTATGTGTACACAACAGAAATCGAACCCACGTGATTTAAATTTATAATTTTTCTAAGAAAATGAACTGCGTCTAGAAATTAACTATGACCCAACATAGATATGGAATACACCTTTCACGAACAAGACTTTATCAGGTTTTGTTTTGCTCACAGCCATTTCCCGCAGAACTGTTAATATTTCAAACACAATATCCTAGAGATTAAAACTTTAGTGTTGCTTTTCACAACTGAACATTCCAAGTAACCTTAAAACCCAAGAACACATAAACCAATCCAAACTATAATAGTTAATACAAAAAACACATGAACCAATTCAACACCTAACTAAACAATAACCTACAAATGGAACAGCACAATCAACATCTACAATACCATTGAAAAATAAAGATTGTGACAGAGTGATTGCCCGACTGTGAGGGAGAAGAAGATGCTACTGACTGCTGATTATTTATAAAATAAGAAGCATTGAAAAATAAATTGTGTAAGCTAGGATGACGCAGACAAGAAATGTAAAGGAAAACTATATAAAAAGAAGCCAGGAGAGATCAAATCTACTACACACAAAAAGACTAGTGGTCAGGCTGTTTAAAACGGAGGGGGCAGCATAATAATTCAAGCATGGAATAA
>JAYMTS010000116.1:0-14166 GCA_036898005.1 Geranium phaeum
AATAACTACACTGACACAAATACAGTACCAATTCAATACAATTTATAGCTAGCATTGGCTATAAGCTATAAATGTCTAAAATAGTCACTAAATCTACAAACTAGAGCTAATTTTAACCAAAATCTCATTTCAGCAACTGACTCAGCAGACAAATCAAGCATAATATGCATCATTAATTACTGAAAAATCCAAACAAATACTTCATTTCTTTAATCAATGATTAACTGCACTGTGACACAAGTGTAGTACCAACTAAATACAAATTATTGCTAACATTGGCTATAAGCTATAAAATGCCTGAAATAGTCAATAATCAACAAGCCAAATCTACAAACTAGAGCTAATTTTAACCAAAATCTCATTTTAGCAACCGATTCCCCAGATAAATCAAGCAAAAAATACATGACTAATTAATTACTGAAAAATCCAAACAAATACTCCATTAATCCTAAATTAGTCAACAAATCAACTCAAATTCACAAACTATCGCTAATCCCAACCAAAATCTCCGCTCAGCTACTGATTTACCAAACAACTCGATCAAATAATGCATCATCACTAATCACTGTAAAATCCAAACAAATACTCCAATGATCCTAAATTAGTCAGTAAATCAACTCAAATCCACAAACTATCGTTAATTCCAACCAAAATCTCCGCTCAGCTACTGATCTACCAAACAACTCAATCAAATAATGCATCAGTCATCACTAATGTAATCACTGAAAAATCCAAACAAATACTCCATCAAACCATCGATTACCTACAAACAAATCGCCATCAACGTTCTGTGGCCGTCGCTCTCTAGCTCTCCCCCGAGCTCCGATTGCTCTCACCACTAGAATCCGAGAGCGCTTCGAGATCGGCTTGAATCCAAATCTCAAAATCATCGGGTCTGGAGGGCCAAAAAACGAAGCAATCGATCCTGAACTCGACGAGCTCGCGACGATTCCTGAGTTTCTCGCCGCCATGATCGGACTCTTCGCTGGGCTCCGAAGAGAGTATCGACCGATATTTATATGGCTGGTCGTATCGGTTGAGTCTCGGCCGTGAAAATTTTGTATTAATTATTTAATTAATTGTGGTTATCATAAAGTTTAATGGATTGTGAAGGTGACGTGGCTTTAAATGTTTTTGGACCGTACCTGTTTTTGATTATCCGTATTGTTGTTTACTGTCTGGCTAAGGCCCACTCGTGATTTAAAGGTTTTGGACCGGACCGGTTTTGCATATAACCAAGGCCCACTCGTAATTGGTTAGAATGACAATAGAGCGGGTTCGGAGCGGATTTATTATAAAAAAAAATTATATTGTCAAATTGAGATGTTGGGTTTTCGTCGGATTTGAGGAGTTTGTCTCTCTGTAAATGACAATGGAGTGAGTTTTGGGCGGATTCAGTGATTTGGGCCTCCTACTTATGGGGTCCATACTCCATGTTGAGTTCGGGATTGTTGTTTAATGTGTGATCGAGTCCCACTCGGGATATCAAAGTTTTGGACCGCATCGGTTTTGGATATGATGCACATAGTCACTTACTAGGGATGGGAACATTTTATCCGAAAATGGATTTGAACCGGGATATGAACTGAAAATAAAAAATCATAGGTATTGAGTTTGATTTAGGTTTGAAAATAAGAACTGAATGAATTCGGTTTCGAGAGTACATAATCGTTAAATAACTATTTTATAACCGAATCGGTTAAGAAGGTTTTAATTTGTATTTTTGCATTTTCAAATTGAACTTTGTCTAAAAACATGTTTATATGTGTATAATTTTTCCATAACAATGTATATATAACATTAGTTGGGTCTATTCGAGCATACCTGATACCCATAAAATCAAATCTAATTAGGTCTAATCATAAATCATACCCAAAACCGAACTCAACCCTATCATTTATTGGGTAATTGAGGTGTAGGATACACTGCATGCATACGATATCTTGAACTTAGTCCAAAAACGAATTTTTATTTAAATCTTAAATCACTAGCCTAACTCATAATGGTCCACTAAGTAATCTATTAAGAGTGACAACAAACCACTAGTCTAACTCATGTTGCTTTAATTAAAAAAAAACATTTTTCTGACAGTAAATAAACATCAGTCTAAATTTGGGCTTTGAAGTTGAAATCATTGATTTGTAGTAAAGACTCCATTTCATTTTACTATTCTTGGGAAAAAATAAACAAAAAAAGAGAGTGAAAAAACAAAAGCTTCTCAGTCTCTCTGTCTTCTCTGGTTTTGGTTCAAAGCTCTTCATCGCCCAAATACAGAAACATCCCAAAACCTCCCAAACCTAAAATTTCCAATTTTCCCGGAAAAAAAAAATTCTCCACTCAATCGAATCACCCAATTCCCAATTCAATCGCTCTCACGCCCAGAAAATTACATTTCCGAAAATCTCAAAACCCTAACACCACCGAACCAGTTCCATCAGTTCCGTTTCCGATTCTCAGAATGATCAATGGTCATGATCACGATTCAGCACCAGATCTCCCCTGCACCCGCGTCGCAGCCGAACCCTCCTCCCGCCTCCTCCGCCGTTAGATCCCCCAACCAGCCACAGCCCTCGCTCTCCCTCAACCCCCACCGTCGATCTCTGGACAATGCGATCGGTCCGACGGTGACGATCGAGGCAATGGCGGGGCCTCCGGCGAGGGTGAGGCTCTCCGATATCGTGCCCTATGACGGGGCAGCGGGGGCGGTGTACGGGAAGGCGGTGGAGGCGCTGTCGGGGTCGCTGATGACGCACAACGCTGCGGTGATCGAGCTCGGGGGCGAGGAGGCTGCGCTGGTGCGGTGCGGGCTCGAGGGGGCGAGGCTGTACTTTAGGAGCAGGGCTCAGGGTGGTGGCGGGAAGGGGAGTAGAGGGGTTTACAAGTACAGAGCGGGAAGGTAAATGGCTCGTGAGCTAAGCTAAGCCTCTATTTGTGTCGGTTTTCGATTTTAGTTGAAATGTGTGTTGGTTTGAATTTTGACTGGTAATGCGAGTGGTAGAGATTAGTGGGTTGTTGTTGATGAAAAATTTGCATTTTTTTTAGTATCTCTAATTGTATAATTTGTATGATCCGTTTTCATGTGAAGAAACCATTTTCATGTGGGGTTGGCTTGATTTCAGTGCACGCTGCATGAGTATATACATGCATTTGTGCATTGTAAATCAATGTCATATATACTAATACTAATAAACATTTACATGAATGAAAGGTAAGGACTCGGGAGATAAGCCTCTCTATCTGTGGCTTTTCGATTTTAGTTGAAATGTGTGTTGATTTGGTTTGAATTTTGGTTGGTAATGTGAGTGCTTGAGATTAATGGTTTGTTGTTGTTAATGGAAATTTTGGTAAATTTTGAATTTTTATAACCTCTAATTGTATGATCCATGACACTTATTATAGTCTGTTTTCACATGAAGAACCCATTTTCATGAGGGGTCGGTTTGTTTTTCAATACACGCTGCATAAATATATACATACATTTTTAAGAAGTATATGTTTCATCAAAGACTCAGGAGCTAAGCCTCTGTCTCTGTCTCTTTTCGATTTTTACTTAAAATGTGTGTTGGTTTGGTTTGAATTTTGCTTGGTAATGTGAGTGCTAGAGATTAATGGTTGTTGTACTTGTTGATGAAAATTTTGGTAAATTTTGCATTTTTGCATCTGTAATTGTATGATCCATGATATGGCACTTAAAATAGTCTGTTTTCATGTGGGGTTGGCTTGATTTAAATACACACTGCATACATTTGTGCATTAACTAACTAACAAACACATACATCTTATTTGCTACATTAATGACTTTGGTGAAATATATACTTAAAAATCAATGACATATGAACTAATAAACATTTGATGGTAATTTAACATAATCTTGTTTAAAAGAAGTAATTAATCCTGTCTGATGAGCATTGATGGTTTCTTATATTTTGTAAATGTCGAGGTTTATTTGTATTTTTAAAATTTTAAACAAAAAAATGCAAAACTAGTTATCTGATGGTTGACTAATGGCATAGCCTAAGCTGACTCAAATGTACGTAGTTTGGCGTATTCAAAATTTGCGGGCTAAATTGGTGACATTGCTAGTAGTTCAAGACCGAAATGGTCATGTTACCCTCTAAATGACAGAGAAAGGTTGCATATATAATCTTCCCGCAGGTTTCATGGATGTCCTTATCTATTTCCAGAGTTTTGTAATAATTTGGCCTTGAGCTTGTTGATTAATCCATTTATATGTTGGCAGGGCTTTGGAAGATTGGGATTCATCACCTCCGTGCATGGCTGAGGTTTTTAGGTGCATGGGAAAGGCTGCTCGTGCTGCTCTGTGTGCAATTGCAAGACATCTTCGTTTACGAAGCGAGTAAGGATGGTGATTTCATAGGAGTCACTCATAAAATGGGTTCTTATGTTTCCATTTATTAGTTTAGTTTGTTATTTTTCATAACACGAGGTATGATATGCAGTGTTTTCAATCATTTACTCGATGATACCCCTTTGCTGACTAATGAGGCATCATCATCAGTGCTTGTTGCAACCTATGCTCATGCATCTTTGCAGAACGGGAAAGGGGCTATTGGGGGAGGGAAGCCAGCAGTAAATGGTGAAGTCGAAAAAGGATTGTTGACACTGGTTGCCTCCGACTGTCCTGGTTTACAGGTATTTTTTTTGCATAATAAAGTATTTAGTTTCTTCAGACTGTGTAGAACAGTTGGCCCCGGTGCTATTTGTTAGTATTAATGTATTTCTATGCTTATATCTCAAGCCTTTTCTTTTGCAGGTTTGTGATCCTAATGGCCGTTGGTATCTGGCAGAGGGTGGATCTGCTCCAGGCGATCTTTTATTGCTCACTGGAAAGGCACTTAGCCATAGTACGGCTGGTCTTCACCCTGCTGCCTCTTATAGAGCTTCTCCCGATTGCTCTGCCATTAATGCTGTCGGGAGGTACTACTTATGCTTATCATGCTCAGTTAATTATTGTGACACGTTGTTCATGCTTGTTGCTCAGTTCCAAAGGAATTTATGTAAGAATTTCATTTTGAAAGATGCCCATTGAATTTTGCGACTATAGGACATCGCTGGCATTTAGGCTCATGCCACAGGGCAATGCTGTATTAGATTGTTCTCCGATTGCAGCAGCAGGTCACATTATTCCCCAGAGTTTTGTACCAATATCAGTAAGCCAGTTTATGGATGATCTTTCTGCAGAGGAAGATGCACTATGCAATCGTTCAGATAATACTTCTGTAAGTTATATCTTCAAGCAATTTGTTAATTTAAACTCCCACGCCAAACAAAAAATTATACAACATTGGAGACACCATAAAGTAGCCATTTCTACTTTTAAGGTGTTGAATTTTCTAAACAAGTCATACCAAAATCCTATTCGATAGGGATTATGTCGAGTAGTATTGACTCATTGATAGGGTAGACTTTAATGCAAATAATTCTAAAACTGCAGTGATAAAAACATGATCGTGTAACTGTTGTTCTAATCTACCAGAGTTCAGGTTGTGTTCTCCTGATTTATATGTGATGCACAAGTAGATTTTTATTTAATGTATTAGTCGTGTTTCGAGCTTGAAGTGTTCATGCTTCTAGAAATAAGTTAAATGCTATTGAGATTCTGGTCTGTTTTGAATTAGACTTAAAATTTCATACCTCGGATAGATCTCTCTGATGAAATTTGTTTTGTTTGCTTGGGTTCTCATAGATAATTCGAAACAGTTTAAGTAAGGAGCCGTCACTAAGGAGCATTCTCTCAGATCCCTTATCGTGAGTTGTTCTGGCCTCAACGTTTATTTATTTATTGACTCGAATGGTTATTTCATTTACTATATGTAGGTGCACATACTGAACTGTATTGCTGTCACACAATCCACTATAAGAAAAACATGGTTCTCAACTATAAAAGCATATTCAATAGTATGCTGGTGGTGTTTTACGAATTATATGTTTTTTCATTGTTTCAAAGTAATTAAAACAATGTATTAATTGCTTCTTCAGAGGCGCATTCCTTGAAGATGCAACGCTCGTTTCATGTGGACATTCATTTGGTGGCATGATGCTAAGAAGAGTCGTTGAAACTGTACGCGGTTTATTGTTATGAGATTTAGAGTCAACCGTGCCTTCTAGATTGGAAGATATAATAAGATTCATAATGACCTTTACTTTGTTTCACAGTCAAGATGCCCTCTCTGCAATGTAGAAATCGAACCCGCGTCTTTGGTTCCTAACCTTGGTATATTCACCTTTCCGTTCAACTCTATGACTACAATCCCCTCTGTGTTGCTCTTTTATATGTTAATATTATCGAATTATTTCCTTCACAGCTCTGAGAGCTGCAGCTGCAGCAGTGAAACACGAAGATGATAGAAGGCTCTTCCACAATGCAGCTCTTCGGAAAAGACGGAAAGAAATGGGCGAACAAACAGATCCAATCAGAAGACTAAATAGGGTATATCTATCCCGATTTCATTCAGTTTTCCTGTGAATCTGTGATTAAATGCCTAGTTAGGGATGTCAATGGGGCAGGTTCAGGATGGGTTTTGTGATCCCCCGCCCCTGCCTCGTTGAATCGAGGATATCAGATTCCCATTGGGTCTGAGGTAGGGATGACAACGAGGGCAGCAGGTTCCGGGTGGGTTTTGTGCAGTGTCCTAAAAATCCCCAACTTGTCCGACTAATCCCCGTCCCCGATTAATCCTTCAATCTGATTTATTTTCCGATTAATCCTTGACTAGTCCCCAAATGGCCCTCTCCGCCCAACTAGCGCCTGGCGTTTGTTTAGAACACTGGTTTTGTGATCCCCGTTTCCTAACTCGTCGGATTAGGGACACCAGGTCCCCATCGGGTTCGGGAATTTTCTCCATCCCCCATTGGGGGAAATGGGGAAGAGGGATTTATTTTCTTCTGTGATAAAGAGTTCCACAAGGCTAATGTTCATGCCCACATGTCATTACCATTTGGGTTGGAAATAAACTTGTAGATTGCCATAATACTTCCACTAATCTAAGATAATATTTGGTTTAATTTATAAAGGAAAGCATAAACTTGAAATAATATGCCTAACAGCTATATTAGTTTCTCCTGTAATTGATTTCATTTTATGGTGATTACTGTTTACGTAAAGACACTGAGCTTCGTCAAATAGATTTTCAGTTACTATTTAACTAGCGATCACTTGGAAGGAAGTTGCGCTTACGAAGTTACGAGTAAACGATGTCGTGGTAGATGAATATTATATATGTAATCCATTTCCATGTCTACAGGAAAATGGAGATATTCCTGTGGATGACGTGCTGCAGAGGGGCGTGCACTATCCATTTTCAGTAAATGAGAAAGTGGTAATCAAGGTGCGTCTTCCATTTCCATCGAAACCTTTCGCCTCAGGTTTTAGCTCCACTGTATAGCAATCTTTGATGACAATTGAATTTTACAGGGAAACAGGAGGACGCCGGAAAAATTTGTCGGGAAGGAAGCGGTCATCACTTCCCAATGTCTTAATGGCTGGTGAGTTCGAGTTTCTGGATAATATTGACTTCTGTTAAAGCACAAAAGGGAACCGATAAATCTAGGGATTATGCTAATAAAAGCAAATTAACACGATCACATACATTTCTAGTACGCATCCATTGTTTTGCTCTAGGTGATGCTGCCTTGACCTTTAACGTTGATGCTTGTATGTGTTAAATATAGTCGGTAAAGTAGAGCATCGTTAACTGGAACGGGGAGAGTTCAGGTTGTCCTTAATTATCCGTTCAGTGTCACAAATGGGCCTTCACAATCCGTTAAACAAGTCGAATCAAACCTAGTTTTGTTGAGGCTCGGTTTGAGGAAAATAAGAGATGTCGTCTCGGGCTCAAACGACCTTGATATGGTTAAACTCGAGCTCCGAGAAAATAGTCAAGCTTGAATTATGCTTGACTCGGTCCGTTTCGTTCAGTTTTCGCTATATATACTTATTGAAAACTAAAATTGTAAACCAGAAAAGACAATCCTTCCTGATTTTTTGCTACTTACCAAGTTCTGCTTTACCGGTGTTGAAATGTATGGTCGATAAATTGAAATGTATCACTCTCAAATAGTTTCATCATCCTACAATACACATTTTTTAACACAATACAAATGCAGTGGCTACAGTCGCTGTTTTCGCCAGGAAAGAAACCGAAGACAGGGATCACCAAACATGTATACGCTTTGGAATACTCGGAGCCACTTGTTCATTTTGCACTCTGTTCAGGCGCTTACTCTGACCCACTGGTACGAGTATCTCCCCTTAGACACTCCTATGACCATGCCCTTTTAATCAAATGAACAACTCGTAAGTGCAGGTTCGAGTATACACAGCAAAGAACATATTTCAAGACCTCAAACTAGCACAAGAAGAGTTCATCCAAGCTAATGTCAGCGTCAACAAGGAGACGAAGGTCTTGCTACCGAAAATGCTAGACTACTTCGCCAAGGACATGTCAATAAATGCAGCAGAGCTGTTGGAGCTGGTAAATGGGTGTTTCTCAGAAGATCAAAGGAATGGTTTGGGAAAATGCAGGAAGATGGACAAGTATGTGGTGCAATGGTTGCCTCAGAACTCGGCTTTCCGGTTCGTGATCTATGGAGAGTTGGCCAAAGGGGTGGAACTGGAAAGGGCTTGATCTGCATTTCATTTTGCTGTATGTATTTAGTAAAATTACATGTCTGTTTATTTTCTTTTTCATTGAACTGAATAAGGACCAATTGTGAAGCTGTATAAAGGTCTCAGAAATGATGGAACCATAGCTAGTAGAGTTTTTTTCGGACATTCCCTTCACTTGTAGAGAGAGAGAAACAGTAGCTTTCTCATAATCATATAGTTAATAATAGCTACTAATTCTTATTTTGTTGTTGGCACAAGGCCATTCAATTATTATCTTGTTTTTTTTAAGCAAAAAATAAAAAAATTATTTTCTTGTTAACACAACACAAATTATTATTTTTTGAAATGAACACAACACACAAATTAGTTATTGGAGGTAACCTAAATAGTTTTATAAATATTTTTTTTATTGGTCATAAAAATGTGTATTAGTTTGGAATAAGCGACTTCATATTTATCATATTACGTAAGGTAAATGGAAAAATAATATTTTTTCGATTTTAGTTTTCAAGTATAAATTAGTCTATATTGTATGATTAAAATACATAACATAATATTGTTTTCATCAAGGTTATGGAACTCCGAATTTGGGGAGATCTCGGTCAGGTGACAAATAAAGATATTTAGAAAACTCGAGGAGTTCGCGAAGAGATCACAAAGATCGTACCAAATTGAGCTGGGTTTCATTCTTACTCTAACTGGAACATAAATTTTTTGCTTGAACCCTCAGAAACATAAATGGAGGTAGAAAGGAGTAGGGTTTTTTTTCGTATTCGCGTACTAACCTAGAAATGGAAGAATCGAGTTGACTCGTGTTGATTCAGTGGGTTGAATTCGGTTGAATCGAATTTGAAATAGATTTGATCTATTAGACTGTCGTTAACCGATATTTAACCCGATATTTTCCATAATCTCCTGGGGAGGTCGAAAGTCCCGAGATTTCGCCGAGATCTCCCCAAGATCCATAACACTGGTTTTGATTGAATGGTCTGTTCTCGATGAGTTTGACTTTGATGTGATATTGTCAACGACAATATCATCATCTATATTGTTATTAAATTTGATTTAGGTTGTATGAGACAGCATGTGTGTACATTGCTCCAATCTGCTTGAGAAGACATGTTCAGATCTGTATCAGATTCTGATGGTCACTGGTCAGTTTGTGCTTATAGATTTCAGTTCATGTGGGGCTTTAAAAACTGCTTATAACATGAATCCTCCTGATTTGTGCTTCAAAGGCCATCATTCAATCTACATTCCATGCCATGCCATGCCATCACATATATAAATATGTAATTATAGAGTACAGTGTCTTAGAGAAGCTGGGAAGTAAGAGACAATAATACACATCCACCATTACCAATCACAAGACAACAACCAACCTTAATTGTATGACAAAACACACTTCTACTACCTTCAACTTCCAACACATACATGAGAATTGATCAACAACCTCAACATTGGCCTGCCTTAGTCATGCCATGCAAGAAGCTCTCCCTTGCCTTTCTTCGAGCTTCTTCCTCTCCTGTAGTCTATTTCTGCATCCGAGTTTGACAGCCCCGTGTAATATTTCCGGCTCATTTTGGACGATCCCATCTTTGAGAATATGTCCTCTTCGTCTGTCAAACCACCATTACTTGGTGTACTTGATCCCGATATATTTTCAGGCTGCTTCTGTGATTTATAACCTGCAGCAATACGCACAAGGAAGATTCATGACTCACCCCTATCAGAAGACACATTTTCATAAATTCTGCCTAAACCTAGTCTCGATTTCTGAGAAATCAGGCGATAAATAAATGGATATCTGGGGAGATAGGTTAAGCAAGAAGGGGATATCCTAAAATTCCTAATTTTCATGATGACATAATAATTAACAAAGCAATTGTACTATTTCACAGATCAAGAAATGAAAATGTACCTTCATATCTATTGCACGAGGCCCGCAGGTCACAGCGTCCATTTTCACCGCCAAGTTCTGCTTCTGATTTGACACTTTCCTGACTAAGCAATGACTGTTTTTCTTCAGTGGACTGTCTGTTAGAAGTAAAAGGTGCCATCGAGAAGGAATCATCCATTACATCAGTAATCTCCACATACTGAGGAGTGGAAATGATTTCATCTGCACTGAACCCAAATGATGCTCTGTAAGCTTCTATTTCTTCCACATCCTGCTTGGAACTTTTATTGTGCGTCCTGTTCTGATGCCCATTTCCATTTCCACTAGCACTATTATATACATCTGAATCCTTGGAAACAGACAGCCTTCCAGTGCCATGAGGAAATGGTGGGTCGTGATCAAGATAATATCGTGCAAAGGTATCCGGGCAGAAGAAGTTTGTATCTTGGGGGGTACCGGGGGTTTCAGGACCGGACAGCCTGCCAGAACTATTTCTTGAATATTTTCCGTTCTGGGGAGAAACTGAAGGATCCCACTGTGCAGGGAAGTCCCGCTCGGGAAAGGATGACGATCGACAGTCGCCTGAGATCCTTGAAATAGGTGATCTGAGGCTACTGGCAGGACTTCCAGGATATAGTGAATATGTATGGAGATCATTTGTGGCAATGTAACTGGTTCTCTTACTACCTTTCAAATCCGCTGAAGATGGAAGGAACTTAGCGAATGGCACATCTGGGGAAGAGGGAGTGGTGAGGTGAGCCAACTCTGGAGGAGGGGTGAGCGGAGCAGTAGATGGCTCAGTTGTGAATGTTGAGAAAACAGGAGGAGAAACCAGCTGTGTTTCATGGGCGTAGGGTCCGGTGGCATACATTGCATTAGAGGGGCCTCCGGGTGAGTTTGCAGATAATGACAAGAAACAACTCGGAGACTGGGCAGTAGATGGGAGTGCGGAATTTGAAAAGGACGCGGGTGAAGACGGGGGAGCTAGAAGCGCCAGATTTGTAGCTTGGTTGGGCAACCCAACAGTTTGAGATCCATTTTGTTGAGCTGCTGATGCATTGCCTTCGGGAATACGTGATGCAGGTACAATCCGCTTTCCACCTTTCTGTGAGCCGAAACAAGACAATCCTCCCCAACATCCTCCCCAACGCTTCCTCTGTCAATACAATTAAATATTACAAACTGAATTCCAAGTTTAGAAAATCATTGACAAACAAATCTACAAGTAACACTTATCAATTTTCATTAAATGAAGAAAACTGACAAGCCAATAAATCTCCAAAAGTAATTTAATTTCTAGGCTTGCATGGCCGTTTTCACGGGTTGAGTGTCAGAAAAAGATTTCATAAAAGCATTCTAGGATCAGATTTCAGACATCAATGTCGAAATAAAGGAACTATTTACATATTTATATCAACCATGTTCAACAAAACTTGAAGTCATCCCCAACACTTCATTAGAATAATACTTACAAACAAGGGAGAACAGGAAATCAAGTTTGAACAATAAACTAAGATCAGGTAACATATCTGAAGGAAAAAATTTGCGGTAGTTTCAGTTGTATCTAATTAGATAATTACTAAGCCGTGTAGAAAATCACAGAGGAACCCCAAGTCTTTTCATACTTTATATCAAGGTTTTACCAAGCATGCCCTTTACAAACCAATCAATCCACGAATAAGAGACGATTGCATGGTTAATTTCTCAAATCAAACCAAACCTCCTTCATATAAAATAAATCTCTATGTGAGTTTTGATAAAGCATGCTGCTTTTGTTGATTTCGTAAAAACTTCCCAAACAATTCTATGACATAGTTGCTCTTTAGACTGAAAGACGATGTATGCAAACTCTAAAAGTGACAAAGTGGAGTTCTACAACCCAGCATATATCAAATGTTAATTTCAAAAGTCATTTGTTACAAGTGGAGAAGTATTTATGGTAACGAAAGTATATGATGCTTCAGCAACTAGTTACTCAAGCAAGATGGTGGTATGCCAATGTCCTCCCAACAACAACACAAAAAAGGTTCATGCACTTTCCATAATTTGCTCACGAGTTACTCGCGCAAGATGGTGAGCACTTGAGCCCCAATTAATGAATATCCCCATCTCGCTTTGCAATCAAATCCTTGATATTCAGATCAAAATAAATGGATGACATATTGAATTTGATTATGACAAGTCAACAAACAGTGAAATTAAGTAATTGGGGTCAGCTTTCAACATCCAATTCAACTATGTCAAAAAAATATAGTGCCGTCCAAGTAGATTTATGAGAACTTGGGGAGCAACCTCACATCACCATGCAATTCCTGTCCTCATCAGATCTACCTATCAAATGGGAAGGTCAACTAAGCTGATAGGGAGATGAGTTGTGTGAACTGAAAATTAACAAGTCTAAAACAGATAAAATACACTCTTGCTCAAACATTTAAGAACAAAAAAAATATGATTAATAAAGAAAAGTCAACCAACCAATTAGCCAAATTATCCAATCAAACCAGCTCCTTAGATCTGGGCAATAGCAGAGGATGGATAAACCCATCAACCACCCAACAAAGTAAATCAAAAACCAAATCAAGCAAAATGGCTTCATGGGTTCAGCACAAAAACCCCAGATCTGACCCCAAAACTCAAAAATGCAACACCTTTCCACAAATTCAAACAAACCCAGAAAACACAAACAACAGAGACAAAAATTGAATGCAAATTCTGGAGAAGAAAATGGGAAGAGAAAAAGTGAAGCATACCCTTTCCTGCTGAGGGAATCTATTCTGCACAGAGCCCATTATCATCCCCAAACTGGGTCAGTCAAATCAGTGGGATTCACAGTCCTCGAGTGCTTAGACTGTACCTGGTTCTGGTTTTTGGTTCTTCTAAATCAAACCCATTTCCTCATTTCTCAAGTTTTGAAGAAAACGAAGGGCAACGGAGAGAAAGGAGGGTGTGGAGTACAGATACAGACAGCACTTAGATTTGGCACTGTGAAGAAAAAGAACCATAAAAAGGAAATAAAATTGAAAGAGAGAGAGAAAAAGAAGATATGGTTAGAGAGAAAGAGATAAAGAAGAAAGATTATTGAATAATTAAAAAAAGAAGAAGTATTTATGTAATCAGAGGACAAATAAAGACAAAGGCGAAGAAGATTTAAGTGATGAACACACACTGAGACGGTAAGGCTACTACAGGCTATAGCCTTCTCTCTCTCTTTTTTCTTTAATTATTCTTGCCTTCACAATAATTTATCATAAGTTTCTTTAATTATTTTTGTCTTCACTTAATATTTTTATCATACTAGTTTAATTATTGGAATTCGAATTTAATTAGGTTTGTTTGAATTTAATTCAAATTTAAAATTAGATTTGTTTTGGTTTTAGAAATTTATAGTCTCTCAAGTCAGCTACAAAATTATTTAACGGCATATAATATATTTTATTTTTATTAAATATTTATTGTGAAATTTAATTAGTTGAATCAACAAGGGACAACAACTACTTTTCAAAAAAAACAAGGGACAACTATTAAATATAATTTTACGAGATTAAACGGTCATCGTCTCTCAAAATTATAAAATTTCACAAAAATTGTCTGATTATTTGATCTCGCCATCAACTCTAGAAAACTAGTTGTGACAGGC
>JAYMTS010000117.1:0-14114 GCA_036898005.1 Geranium phaeum
TGTCAAGGTTATACTTGCTGATCAAGTAACCCGACATTTCTACCTTGCGCTAAAAACTATGCCAACAACTAAACGTATTAACAGTTTGTGTTGGCCAACTTCAAAAGGAACTAATCAATAATCAAGCCCTTATTAACTTTAACAATTACCCATTTAATTCTCTTTTCTTTTTTGAATCAACCCATTTAATTCTCTTAATATTAACTTTAACATTTACCTTTTTAATACTGCAGTGCATTTAAAGTAGAAAGCAAAAGAAAAATACTCCATATATAAATATGAGATACCAAAAGTAGATCAAAATAAAGTGATTAAAATAATGTTCATATTCTTCCTAAAAAAAAATAATGATCATATTCAGTAAAGGTGCTCCAAAAACATATTTCAAAAAAATCTATAATTGGAAAGTTTTCATCTATTAATTAGTTCTTTCCACCAAAATAGTCCTGTAAAATTAACATTTAAGAACTATGAACAGCAAAATCACCAATCACTATTATCATAGAGTGTTTGCTTTATTACATACACACACCTTAAGGTAAAACACATCAATCTATAAAGATCCATAATCTTTTTCTCCATCTACATGATACCAAAGCCAAGACCTTTGCTTGATTATACCAGCTGCTGCTACTATTGTTGATCAATGTGATGTGATGCGATCCTCTTTGTCACTGACCATGTTCAACATCAAGGTTTTATATTTTCCAAAAATAAGGCAACCTAAATCTCCTGTGTATAGTAATTGGCATTGAAAACATTTACAGGCCGCGATTTTGGATATGTTTCATGCCTTAGTGACTCTGGTTGGTGTAGAGGCTTGTGTTTCTGTAGCATTTTAAGAACTTCATCAAAAGGACTACTCTTACTTGATCTTTACGGTCTGAAATTATCGGCAAATAACAATATTATGTTGGTGCATTTCTACAACATTCACCGATTCAATGTCTTATCCTATATACAGAACAAAGCTTAGTTCCTTTCCTGGTACATTCCAACTGTACATCCAGCTACAATTAGGACAATAACACTTCAGTCGCTTGTTTGGTAATGAATAGTGGGAGAACTACGAGGTCGAAAATTTTCAATTTGAGTTTATTACTCTTCTAACTCCAAATCAGATTAATTTATCAAGAAATCAGCATGTTCAACGAAGGTGTGAACCAATTTGGTTATTTTAATAGTTTTGGTTTATGTTGAAATAATTCTACAACTAATTTCAATATTTCACAGCCCCCCATATACTAAATTGATGCAATTTCAACAATATTGCGATTTTCTTTACTCCCTTCTATATAATTTCAGTGGCTTGTGAATTAGCTAGATTTGCAGTGGATATGGTCGCCGGCTATAAACGAGCTAAGCTTTTAACGAGCCGCTCGAGTTCGTCTCGATAAATAATTGGTTGGGCTCGTTATAATCGAACTCGAGCCAAATTCAAGATCAAGATTGAACTCATTTAATAAACTAGGCGAACTCAAGCCTGGTCTTTTAAGACTTGATAAGCTCGCTAACCAACTCGTTTAATATTGAATTAATTACATATTTTATTAATATATTTTTTAATTTTAAATAAATATTTATAATGAATTGAAGGGAGCCGATCTCGAGGTGTTTCATTTAATATTTAATGAAATTATATATTTTTATTTTTATTTTTATTTAACTTTTAAATTTGATATTTTAATTGAATCGAACTTGAGCTTTTCAAAGTTTTCTTGAGCCAAACTTAAACTTAAGTTACATAAGTTTGTTCGTTCGAGTACGAGTCGAATATTTTTTTACGACTCAACATCTGCCAAATAAAAGCTCCATTAGACTCGATTACACCCATTGATTGGTTCATGTACTTGATAAAAAAGAATTTCCTTTTTTTCAAAAAGTAAATAATAATATTGCGATTAAATTGGATTTATTTACCGTACTTGAAAAAAGAAAAGAAAGAGAAGGGAGTGAGGAACAAGAAATGTCCACAAACATAGGGCAAAAAGCTCCATAAACAGAGCTCTCCAAGCTCCAACCACAGCCTCTCCAATGGCGCCGACGCGCGGCTCCAGATGACCCTCTTCTCCTTCCTCTTCGGTCTCTCTAGGGTTCGATCCTCCACCTTCTTCTCCACCCTCTCCCATGGAGGACCCTCCAAGCCTCCCCATTTCCCCAGTTCCCAGGTACTCCAAAACCCTCACTCCTGGTTCGTCAAGGTCGCTTGCACCATCTTTCTCCACAATCGATTCTCGGGTCCTTATACGGATTATTTGAGGAAGACCCTTTCTCCTTCTCTAGCTCTAGAGGTTGTGAAGGGCCTCAAAAACCCCCAATTGGGTCTCCAGTTCTTTCACTTTAGTAGTGCTAGTTTGGGTGTGAATCACTCTTTTTGGACTTATAATTATCTTGTTAGGGCATTGTGCCAAGTGGGTCTTCATGATTCTGCTAGAAATGTGTTTGATTGTATGAGGAGTGCAGGGAAGGTGCCTGATGGTGTGCTTGTGGGGGTTTTGGTTTCGGGTTTTGGACGGGCGGGTAGGTTTGATGTTGCCAGGGAGGTTCTTGGGATGGCAAGGTGTGATCGGGTTTCGGTGAGTAGTGCTGTGTGTAATAACTTGTTGAATGTGTTGGTTCAGCATGATCGGGTAGAGGAAGCTGTTTGCTTGTTTAGGGAGGAGTTGGGGTTGGGTTTTCGCCCCGATACTTGCACTTTCAATGTTCTGATTCGTGGGTTGTGCTCTGTAGGAGAAGTAGATAAGGCTTTTGAGATTTTCAATGATATGAGACGGTATCATTGTTTACCTGATGTTATTACATATAACACTCTTATAAATGGGTTGTGTAGGGTTGACGAGGTTGATAGAGGGTATGAGTTGTTAAGGGAAGTTCAGTCTACGAGGGGAGTGTCACCTAATGTTGTTACTTACACATCGGCTATATCAGGGTATTGCAAATTGGGTAAGATGGAGGGGGCGTCTATTATTTTTTATGAGATGCTTGGTTCGAGAATCAACCCTAGTACAGTTACTTTCAATGTTCTTATCAATGGCTTTGGTAAGGCCGGAGATATGGTTTCCGCACTAGCTATGTATCAGAAGATGCGTTTTCTTGGTTGTGTGCCGGATGTTGTTACGTTCACTTCTTTGATTGATGGTTATTGTCGAAGAGGGCAGGTGAACCAAAGTTTGAAGCTTTGGCGTGAGATGAATGTGAGAAACCTGGTACCGAGTGTGTATACTTATGCTATTATCGTGAATGGTCTGTGTAAGGAAAATAGACTAAATGAGGCTCGTGATTTTCTGAGGCAACTGAAGAGCAGTGATATCGTTCCAAAACCATTTATTTACAACCCTGTGATTGATGGGTTTTGCAAGTCGGGCAATGTTGATGGGGCGAATTTGATTGTGGAAGAGATGATGAAGAAGAGATGTGACCCAGATAAGGTGACGTTTACCATTCTCATTATCGGGCATTGCATGAAACGGAGAATGCCTGAAGCAATCAGCATATTTAACACGATGCTGGCCTCTGGTTGTGCCCCGGATTCTATTACCGTGCGTTCTTTGGTTTCTTGCCTTCTCAAGGCTGGCATGCCTAAGGAAGCATTTCACATTGTGAAAACTACATCAGAGAATATCAACTTCAGTCATGAGAGTTGCCATTCCAAGAAAATCAGTTCATTCGAGGGAAAATTCATAACAGCAGTAGTTTGAGACTACACTGTTGCTTGAGTTGATGTGAACGAGATACTACATCGAGTACCGAATGGAGCATATCCAAGTCCGCTCACAAATTAACATGCAGTAAGTACTTCATCCCAAGTTATCTTCTATCATCTGTATGTTAATTTATTTGCAACTTAATATAGTTCTGCAGTGATGGTGAATTTATTGACTTGACCTTGTATATTGCTTCTGGAATTAAGTTCCTTGCAAGTTTTTTTTTTTAATTGGGTGACTTTCCATTTGCTTATAAATATTTGGATGTTACTTGCTGCTACTATATTGTGTCATGACTTGGCTTGTCTGAATCATCTATTTTATATATACCAGGGAACCATCAGATGAGCGTTGTTACTATGGAAGATGTCATTAGGATGCCTATGGCGCACATGGTTATAGTCGATGATTGTTATTGCAGAGATCCATGAGAATCTACGATTGCTAGAGATGATTGCCAATATTCCATTATATTGTTATGATTTATGCAAAGCAAGACAGTGTACATGCACTTGTTTCGGGTTTTTTCCTTGCAAACTTCCCAAAACAAACAATGGTTGATCTCTGCTGTAAATATAGAATCTTAGAGTGTAGTGCAGAGTTACTGATACTAGAAGCATAGATGAACAAAATTGGAAATGTACATTCCTTATGCTCATGAAGTTTTTGACAATGTTGAGGTTCAACAATTGATGTAATTTGATGATCCTCAAATCATACCAACTGGTGATGAAGCTATGCCTGGTCCTATTAATTCTTAATAAACCTCAAAAGAGGATGGAGAATATGATATTGTTTGGGATCATCTATAGTTTTATACCAATTTTCTAACATACTTACAAAATTCATTATAAAATCATACCTTTGTAGCGTATACCAGATCTCTGGAGACCTCAACTCACCCGACCGTTCCTCTGGAAACAACTTCGGTTTTAGGAGATGCGGGTTTCAGGAGCTTCTCGACAGCAGGTTCTGGAATACATGTACTTGGTATAATTTTATAGTGGTACTTCTGGAAGTATGATATTGCATTGGAAAAACTATAGATGGAGGGGGTACTTTAGCTAGACATCAAGAGAACTCAAAGTTTTTTGTAGATTGATGGTGGCAAATAAGCTTGCCTTTGATTTACATTTGAGGTTCCTTTTATAGAGATCCTCATCCTTCATTACAATAAAATAATATTTCTATTTCTTCTACGTGGTTGGTTCTGATTTCAGTCTTCAACATGATCATTTCAGATCTCAGTGCCATCTTGCTTTTCCCATTTTTCCATGCTTCTACAGGCTTTTGTCCCTCCATGATGCATTGTTTCTTGGTTTTTTCTTCATCTCGTGCTTCTACAGTTGAGATTCTTTCTTGTTTCTTTTCCATTTTTTCATGCTTCTGCAGGCTCCAGTCACACCATGGTGCATTATCTCTTGGCTTCTTTCATCTCGTGCATCCACAGTGGAGATTCTTGAGCAGTTTTCTTCGTGCTGTCGTTTTTCCATCATTCTTCTATAGTGGGGATTATCATCTAGTCATCGGACTCTTGACAGATAAAGATTTTAAAATTTTACTCTTTTTTTTTTTTTTTTTTTTTTTTTTTTTTTTTTTTTTTTTTTTTTTTTTTTTTTTTTTTTTTTTTCTCTGAACTCATCCGTTCCTTGCTTGTAATACCTTCAATGTCTTACCGTCTCGTCATCTTCATGCTGCAAGTTGTACATCATATGCGCTTGTGTGATCATCTGGCTTTCGTCATTCTGAGAAGTTGTATTTTTCATAATATAAGATTTTCGGCCTCCCTGCCATATGTGTGTGGCGCATTTACACCATCTGTATTTAGGCCTCCCTGCCATATATGTGTGGCGCATTTACACCATCTGTATTTCGGCCTCCTTGCCATATGTGTGTGGCGCATTTACACCAATTGTATTCTGGCCTCCTTGCCATATGTGTGTGGCGCATTTACACCAATTGTATTTTGGCCTCCATGCCATTTGCGTGTGGTGGTTAGACACCAGTAGAAAGTCTAGCATCCATGCTATTAATGTGTGGTGACCAACACCATTTTTGTTTTCAAATAATTACCCAAAAGGGTTAGGTGAGGACCCTCCTTTCATCTTTTTACTTCCAATTAGGTTAATACTAGGTCTAGAGGAATTTCCTAGTAATTCAAACTGTTTTAGGGTTTCAGGGCTACAAGTGTACTTTTTATTATTAATCTTGTCTAGCATTCTTTTTAGATCTCCACTTTCTTGTACATAGACATCATTAACATAATAGAGTGTAGCAATTTCTTCTATTTCTCCACCTACACTTGTTCCAATAACATGGGATTTAGCAGTTATACCCGGGAGTTTGCCCTTGAGGGTAGCAAGACCTATGGCTCTTTTATGACTAATCCATTTAGGGAAATCTTGTAAAAGACAAGGCATTTTTTCAGTCATACTTTCGTCCGTAGCTTTGATATTGTTGTTTTTTCCTACTATGAAATATTGGCAGATTATTACTGGTTTCCCTACTAAGTCAGTGCATGCATCAAAAATTTGTATGCCATAAGTCCCACCTGGACCAAATATATCCATCATAGCTTTGGCAGATTTTACCATTACACTAGGTAATCTTGCAAGACTGTAGAGGGTTTCATCAAATAATATTTTGTCAATAAATCCATATTTGAATAGGTTTTCAACAACTGTGGGTTCTGCTGACTCAAGGCATATGTACCTAGGGTATTTTACAGCATTGCTACTTCTTAAAATATGCTCATTAGATTTGTAAGTGTAGAATGAAGTAATAAGCTCATATGCATTTATTACCTCTGGAGAAAATTTAAGCTTATCACTCATAGTTATGGATGGTGATATCTGGGAAGTGTTGGATGTAGTAGGGGTCATGGTAGCTAGTTTAGACACAAACATCTGTGGGAGGGTCTGTGGTAGACTAGCAGGATTTTCTAGAGTTTTTTCAGTTTGCTTATCTTTTAAAGAATCAACAAGATCCTTCAAAAGTACCAAGTTTTCATGAAGTTTGTCATCAACAAATTCTAGAATCATATTGTTGTTTTCTTCAATCATAGTTATTACCTTATTAATGTATTCATCAAAGTTATTACTTGTTGTCATGCTGTTGGTACCTGCTAAGAAAATCAGCCAACACATTTTTAGTTCCTGATATAGTTTTAACGATAAAATCATAACAACAGAAAAATGATTGCCATTTTCTTCTTTTATTTAATTCTGGTAACAAATCTATTTTATTAGTAATAAATGCTTTGACTTGAGTATTATCTGTTCTTACAATAAACTTTACCGGTAATAAATGATAATGGAACCTTTTAATCCCAAATTTTACTGCAAGTAATTCTTTTTCATTAATATGATAATTCTTTTCGTTAGGTTTCCAAGTTCCTCCTCCATATCCGCATATTAAAGGTTTTTCTTTATCTATATCATCTTTTTCGTATGCAATAAGTACTGCTCCCCAACCTATATCGCTAGCATCAGTGAATAATTCAAGTTGGTCAGTATCCGTAGGTATTCTATGCTTTGGTAGATTAACAACTTTTTCTTTTAAAATACTCATAGTTTTATCGTGCTCTTCGGTCCATTCAAAGGGTTTGTTTTTTGTTAACTCTTGTAGGGGCTTTCTGATTCTTGGTAAGTCTTTTATATGATCAGCAGCATAGTTAATTATTCCTAGAAATTGTTGTACTTCCTTTTTGTTTTCAAGTTTATTCTTGAATCCTTGTATCTTAGATACTATGTGGTTTTGTAGTTTTATACCATCTTTATCAATAATATATCCTAAGTATTCAATTTTGTTTTTGAATATCTCAGATTTCTTTTCTGATAATAATATCCCATGTTGTTTTACAATGGTTATAAATTGTTCTAAATGTTTTATATGGTGTTCTAAAGTATTACTATATAATAATATATCATCTACGTAAACAATACAAAAATCTTGTATCTTTCTGAACACTTGATCCATTCTTCTTTGAAAAATTTGTGGTGCATTTTTTAGCCCAAATGGCAGTACTAACCATTCATAATGGCCTTGGGGTGCACTAAAGGCTGTTAAGTGTTTAGACTCTTCAGTGAGTTTGATTTGCCAAAACCCACTCTTACAGTCGAATTTGCTGAACCAATTTTTATTGCCAAGTCTATTAATAAGGTTTCTTTTGTATGGTAGGAAATAACCATCAAAAACTGTCTTCTTATTTAATTCTCTATAATCTATTACCATTCTGGCTTTTCCTCGTTTTTGTTCGTTATGCTTTCTAACCAGGAAAGCTGGACTGCTATGAGGACTCTTACTTTCCTTTATAATTTTTAGATTTAATAATTCATTAATTTGTTCTTCAAATTCTTTTTGATCGGAAGGACTGTACCTGATAGGTTTGGATCTAATAATATCGTTGGGATTTATTAATTTTATTTCAGCATAGATCTTCTCCTTATCCCATAATTGTACCGGGTTTTCTCCAAAATTAGGTTTTAGTAAATTATGAAAATTTTCAGTTAAAGCTTGTAGGTTATTGTTCCTTTCATTAGTTAGGCTATTAATCTTATGGTTTTGTAAAGGAAGTATTCTTTTTAATATTATCCATTTGTTACAGGGGGTTTGTAGACTAATAGTGTTATGGGTTACAACTTGTGTTTTAAAATGGTCTAAAAAGTTATTTCCCAAAAGTATTGGTTGTTTCATTTTGTTTTCTTTATAAACAAGAGGTAATTTGAATATAGTTTTGTTTAAAACAATCCTCATGTTTTCTGCTACCGTATCTAATTCCTTACGTTGCTCATTGAATCCCGTCACCCTAGTTCTATGCATATTAGATTTTTTCCATTTATGTTGTACTAGAACGTTTTCCTTGACTAGACATAGATCAGCTCCTCCGTCGATAAATATTTTTTGTTTTATCATTTTACCTGGCTTGTATTCTACAAAAGCTTCAATATATACGGCTACCATGGCTCTACAGAGCTATCGCTGGTTGAGCCTTTATAAGACATCTCACTATCTGATTCAGTTTCACTTATGTAGAAGTTTTCATACTCATACCATTTGTTATTATCTTCCTTAATTTTTTCTAGGCTCATAATAAACTGAGATGTGTTTATATACTTTATCTTATTCTTGTCTAACTTGGGGCATTTATTAGCAAAATGTCCCTTTTCATTGCAATTCCAACATTTACATTCACTTACTTTTCCTTTGTATGGTCTTTTACGAAATTTTCTTTTATCTCTAAATCTATTCCTAGTATTAGGTGTATTATTGAACTTCCTAAATTTCTTTCTTTTATAATTGTTATAATATGGGTTATGGTTTTGATTATTGTATTTGTATTTGCCGACTCTTCTTCTAAAATTTTTCTTATATTTTTTGTAGGGTTTTCTTAGTCTTTTTTCATCACATCCAAAAACTAGTCTTTTTTCGGTTAAGCCACATATTTCTTTTAATCCTAATTTTTTATCTTTTTTGACCTTTTGTTGTATTCTGTGTTCTTCACATTTCTTCATAAGATAACTCCTTAGTACACGTACCCTTTCACCCAGGGTATTTTCACGAGGATCTAATTTAGAATATTCTTTAGTAATTTCAGTATTGTATGGGTCCGGTAAATGGTCATAATATAATTGTTGATAGATTAATCCTTCTTCCGGATTAAATCTAGCCTCATAAAAGAATCTGCTAAAGCTTATAGTATATTCAGGTAATTTACTAATTTTGCAGCATTTCATATTATTTAGGTTCATAATTATTTCCATTTTTCTTTCTACAAATACCCGATCTGCAGCTATTATCCAGGGTTCTCCAAGAAATTCTCTTTTTAATATCATGTTAAAGATTTCTAACATGGATTTCCAATCTGCCGAATGGTGTAGAACCTCTCCTCTCAACTCGTAGGCTATGGATTCAACCCAATATGCTACTTTTCCAGTTAGGGTTTTGGATATTAAATCATATATATATTCAAGATTATCAGTGTGAGTAGAACTCATTAAGGCTAAATAGGTTCCAAGATTCCAATCAGTTATTCTTTTCCCTATTTCTTGGGACTCATAGACATTATCTAGGTCTAGAAAATATCCGTTCAGATTTACACCTTGAGTCATGGATCCTATAAATTCTTTAAATTCTGCATGTTGGCCCATCGGTATATGGTTGGGTATTCTGTTGTGTCTCTTAGTTATCATTTCTAAATTAGGATCTATCATTTCTTCTTCTGGATAATCATTAGCATCTTCATTAACAATATCATCAGTTTCAAGATCAGTAGCTAATGATTCGTGGTTATAATCTTCAATATCACTTTCAGGTTCTTCTTCTATTATGGCATTAACATTCATTTTCTCTAGAGCTTGGATTATCTGGTTGTTTTCCAATTCCACTTCTAATTTTCCTTCGTTTTCTGACTCTTCTATAAAGTTAATATTTTTTTCATTAGTATAGCTAAAGTTTTCAGAGGTACTAGAGGTATCATCAGAAGCTCTAACATCCTCTACCTTGGTTTTTCCTTTTAACGTTCCTATTTCTTTCTTTAGGGAGTCTAGCTCAGTCTTGGCTTCTTGTAACTCTTGTTCTTTTTCTTTAAGTTTTAGGTTTGTTTCCCTAAAAACTTGCTTAGCTTTCTTATGTTTTTCTTTGTACTTTTTGTATTTACTGAACCATTCTTCATTAGTATACATTTTTAATTTGTTATTTTCTTCTATAACCTTTTCCATTTCATTTTCTTGTTTGTCTAATTTTAACTGTAAGTATTCTATTTCTTCTTTATTAATTCTTATGGGTCTAGTGTCTTTTCTTAATGGTTCATACTTATGTCTTCCCTTTTCTACTATCTCTTTACCATGATTTCTGAGAAATGTTATGACGCTATGTTCCTTTTCCATTAGAACTTTCCTTGCTTTTGTAAAATAGCAAAACTATCAAGTGCATTTCTAGCTGATTCTGATAATTTTGGTTTCATTTTGCTGATATCTATCATAATAGGCTCGTCAACTCTTCTCCATACGTGGATGGGTACAACCTCGGGTTGACAACTACTTTCACTATTAATAATTCGTATACGTTTATTTATAGGTCTTTCAGGTTTTTCCAGGAGTTTAGTAAGTTCTTCACTTACTATTTTTCTAGTTAATAGTTGGTGTTCAGCTTTCATATCATTTACCATATTTATTACATTTGTTATATTTTCTTTCAGTACTACTTCTTCCCATAATTCTTTTATCATTTTTTCACTATCCATCAGTGTTTATTCGTTTTTTCCATCCTTCTCCCATATCTATCCATATTTTTCTATTAGCTTTTTCCCGAAGTTTAACTAATGTTTTGATATCGCATTCTAATTTTTCCTTCTTATCACAGTAGTCTAAGTATTTAATTTGTGAATCAATTCCTTCTCTTATAGCATCTTCTATTAGTTGTAGTTTTTGACTTTTCTTCTGAAGTTTTAGTTCTATGTTCATAATTTGTCAATAAATCTAACCTTTCCTTGGTCATTTATTTCAATACCATTATTATTTATCTTGTAGTCTATCATAGTTAGGAAGTCACTTCCTAATAACATTTCAGTTGGGCTTTCATAATCCATTACTCCTATATTTAAATTGTACTCTAAATCTTGTATTTTAAATCTTAATTTTATACATTTTGTAATTATTATTTCTCTCTCATTATCATAAACTTGAGATTCCATTAAAGTACAATTATGTTCGTTGACTCTACTAATATGTATATAACTCTTAACTGCCCCAGTGTTAACTTCTGTTATGCATTCCTTAGCTGTATGTTCTTCAAATATTATCACTTTGATTTTCAGACTGTTAGGTTGTATATCTATTAAGTTTATAGTTTTAGGCAAAATGGGTAAACTGTATTGTCTAGTCAGTCTTGGTTGTCTGGTGAAACTGAGTCTAGACCCTTCTATTCTAGGTTTTATTTTATTACTAGATTTTTCTGTTCTAAAATTAAAATCCATGTGTATTTCTTCTGGTATAGTGATTTTTGAATTTTCTTTATGTTCTATTTGTTCTAATATATCCTGGTACATCTTAGGCACTAAAATGCTTTGCTCATATTGTTTAGTCACATGGTGGTTTCCTGTTAAAGCATATACCATTTTGGTTTCGATACTTATTACCTTGCTACCTGGTGGCATAGTTATTCCATCGAGTTGATAGTATAATGTTAAAGCTAGTTCTTTGTGTTCATCCTTAATAGATATGCTAAAATCTGGTTGTACAGTAAATTTTAGTTTTTGGTATATCAAATTTCCTTTTACCACAGATATTAAAGCATCCTGTAGGTTTCCTAGTATTCTGTCATCCAATATATATATCTGTATAGGCGTATCAATATTCTTCTGGAAGTAGGCTTTTATTGTAAATTCTATTCCTCCAAGATAGACATTTCTATATTTTCGTGATTCCTTAGAAGATAATTTTCTCATCTCTCTTTTTATTATCTCATCAGTTATAAGATTTATCCTAGCTTTTCCATTCACACTTGTGGTGTCTATGATATTTTCATGTTTGTGAGCAATATATCTTATCTCTTTATTTCTTTCAAACCACTTGGTTTTAAATATTTTTTGAATAGTTAATTCTTCAGCTTCGTTTTGTATCCTTTTATAAGTTTCGGGTTTAAAACTTAATGTTTGTGTTGTTCCTTCTTCGTATGCATCCATTTGATAATATAATTCTTTGGGAACTTCTTCTTTGGTTTTTCCCTTATCCATCTTTTGAAAAAAACTCATTTATTAATTCATATTGTTTAGCTAATACTTCCTTGAGTTGGTTAATTTCAGTATTTTTTGTACTTTCAATCATAAGTCTTTCTTCTTCTAGTCTTCTAATTAAAGAGTCTCTTCCTGCTACCATTATTTTTAAAGACTTTATTTGGCCATCCTTCTGATTTATTATATCCATACTAATCCTGCAGCTTTCAATATGTTGATTAATATCTTTATTATAAGTTGGTATTTTTTCTGCTATATCTTTTATTCTTTTTAGATTAAGCTGCTGGAGCTGCTGATCCGATTGCATTTTCAGAGTCTTGGTCATCATTATGTATTGAATTTTTTGCAACTGTATTAATATTAATTTCAATTTCTTCTAGCATTTGGCTTAGTTGGTCTAGTTCTATATTATCATCTTCATTGTTGCCATGTATATTAAGCCAAGTATCTGTTGGCAGATACTCAGAAAAACTTTCTTCTCGTTCAATATACCATAAAAGATTTTCACTGGTTATTAATCCTTTTAATAACGTTATTATGGATCGTAGGCTCTCTCTGTGTCTGTTTTCCATACCAACTTCTGTAAGTAATTTTTCTAGTATTTTGCATACACATCGATATATTTCAAATTCATCCTCATTTTGTACAGAAACATGTATACGATTAATAAGTCTGGTATCAAGTGTTGTATTAGGTAGATATTCATTTATTTTTTGCAAAACTTCCTCCATATTTAATTAACGAAGGTTCTTATAATATCATGATTTGCTTTTATTATATCATTCATTTCCTGTAATTTTTCTATCATTTTATTATTGTTGCGTATAATAGTATTAATTTTTCCTAGATCTATATTCTTAAAGTGATCTTGTTCTGCAATAGTGGTAATATCCCTTTTTAATCTTGGGCAACTATTTGAGTAAATCTTAACATCTATTAGAGGATGAACCTATTATAAATAAGTGTTAGATGTTCTTTTGTAAACTATCTACTCTTGTAAACTCTCTAAGCTGCTCTTGTAAAGATTTTGTATATAAATATTTTGGAAATTCCGAGCAACGAGTATATCTATACTATCTCTATGACCATAGCGAGATTGTTATTAAGGCTGAATTAGTCAAGCACAATAAAAGTGCATTGAGCTTGCTGCATGTATCATGAGATATTAGAGGAAACTAAAAGGAGATCACAAGATTACCGACAATTAAAAATCATTCTATTTTCATCAACTCTCCAAATCTTTTTTGCCTTTAATTTTCCTTTCGGATTGTTCAATGGCAGGTTCTATGAGTTGAAGAATGATGCATTGCTGGCTCGGGTTAATTTGGAATTATATCGTTCAAGTTTCGATAGACCTTTGACGACCTCAGTAATTGAAGAGCGATCAACCCCGTTTGTCTGAATGCAGAGTTTTTCGATGTCTAGAACCTACTTCAGCACTTGTTTTGAATACATCTCACGTAACATTCGGTCAGCGGTAAGGAAATAATGACTTTTTCCCACATTTTGATTTAACAAACCAGCCAAATTAAACTTTTCAATCGAGAGTCTTCCATCCAGTGCCTTATTCCCGATAATAGCCTCCAGGATTATTACTCTAAAGCTGTAGACATCCACCCTCTTCCCCAACCTTCCACCCACACAGTAATCGAGATCAAGTAGCCGAAAGTTCCTAA
>JAYMTS010000118.1:0-14074 GCA_036898005.1 Geranium phaeum
TAGACGAATCTATAAAAAAATTAGCAGGCAGAAGGCAAATGATAAACCAGTTTCTCCATTAGCTTTGTTCCTTTACTTCAAAACAAGGGGAGGATAACTACACTAGTTTCAGAATCTTGGTTCTAGATATTTAATTCACACCTGAAATAAACTTATTAAAGCCACTGAATGACGCTTGTGAGGAATGGACACGCATCTCCACAGGCTTGTTGAAGAAGCTGATTATCAGTCCACCGCGGAACTGTTTGGCAAGAGAGATGATGGAAGGTCACTGGACAGTTTTATTCCTAAATCTGAAAGTGACTTCTTGGAGTATGCAGAGCTCATTTCTCAAAAACTTCGCCCCTACGAGGTATATGAAGCTTGCATGAACCAAGTGCCATTTCCTTTAAATTATGGGTTGTAAGAATTTGAGTTTGGGAATACTATCAATGCAGAAAAGCTTCCATTACTTAGGAATGCTAAAGGCGGTAATGAGGCTGTCGATGACAAGTCTAAAAGGAGCTGATGCAAAAGAAGTTGCTTCTTCGATCACAGCAATTGCAAACGAAAAAATCAAAGCAGAGAAAGAAGCTAATGCTGGTAAAAAGAAAGCAGGTATGAGCAACTGACAATTATCATTCTTCAAGCAAAAAGATTCACACAATCGATTACTCACTCATTACAGTTTGCTTGTACTATTAATTCGCTTTTAGGTTTCAGTATCAAACATCAATATGTGGTCAAATCCCAATAATGAGTATCTGTCTACTCGCTCGAATGAATTGTTTTCACTTTTCATGACTTATATTCTTAGATATTTCCAGGTATAAAGAAGAAACAACTTCTAGTTGATAAGCCTGATGATGACATTGCTGTTAATGGTGGCTACGATGCCTTGGATGACTATGATTTCATGTGAGCGCTATGATCTTACCTGATTTCATTATACTGTAAAGCGAAAAAACTGAAGATGAGTCTCCATGTGTCCGTTCCAGTAATTGATTTTTCCTAGTGGTCACATGTGTTTTGGCAAATAAGGGAAGTGGTCTTCAATTTTAGTTATTTATTTCTGGTAATTTACCATTTGACTGTTTCAACCATGTGATGTGACTGAATTGTTCTTCATTAACTGAGAAACATAGGTGTTTATTTGATGGATATGGCCAGTGCTATTTGTTTTGAACTTATTCAGTAGTTACTGACTTTTGACTGAGAATAATGATTCTGGTGTAACAGAACAATTTATATGAAGAATTATATTGTACTTGAACTGTAATTGGTCAATGTATTTGTAATTTGATGGGTGACGATTGGGTACATGATAAGAACTGTTATGCCTTGGAATGGTATAATTTCGATTTCTGTCATGAATTCACATTTTGCTAATTGTTATTTAAAAAGAAAGTAGGAAACCTGAAATTATATATTTTTCTTTATGATAGCAAAATGTGTATTTAAGTGCTTTATTGACAGATTTGATGAAAGTTTCTTGAAACTTATTTTAACCAAAATTTAATCTGCACCGTATTTGATCAAGAGTTTTGAGTGTCTGAATATTTAGTATGGTCTGTAATTATAATGTTGGAGTTGGTGCAATAATTTGATGTTATTGTTGTGTCAGTAATGCGTTTCAAATATTTTGTTGTTAGTTCTAAGATATCAAACTTACGAGTACAATAAATAGAGACAATGATCCAATAATGCATAAAGAAAACGAGTACGACAAATAGTGCATTTTGAGTAATCAAAATTTAACTAAATAATGATGTTGTAGACGTTTCACCTAGAAGAAAAAAATTACAAATCGTTTTATACTTTCAAATGTCATATTGAAACCAGTCATTTTGCATAAATAAGTTACATTGCAATTAAAGTTGAGAGTGATTAAAATGATTCACACATTTGTTGTGTTAGACATCCAAAATAATTACTTTTACCCAACAGCTTATAGTAGCTCAACTAAATAAATTAAAATATAACTCGTGCCTTGAAGTTGTATGCTTTGGGAGTGCTCTGTTCTTGTATATTTCAACAAATATATAATTTTATTTCATAAAACAAAATACATAGTCAAAGAGTTAACAGTAAGTATGACTTATGCACCCCCAAAACACAATAAGTATGATATGTTGATTATTCTACTAAGTGGTAGGTAAAGTGTATAGTCCAGCACGACTTGAACCCTAAACGTGCTTGAACCCTAATGAATTTATGCAGCTAAGCTCGATCCTACTAAAAAACCAAGCTCGACTCGTCTTAATTCGTTTAATATTCAATACTAATACTCATTAAATATAAAATAAATATAATTTATTAAATATCAAACGAGTCATCTCAAAATTAAATCGACTCGATTTAATTCGTCTAATCTCATTATAAATATTTACAAAATTTTATTATATTAATAAAGATGAATAATTAATTAAATATTAAACGAGCTGACTCGCGAGTTTTAAAAGAACAAGTTCGAGCTCGACTCTTTTATGAAACAGCCTGAATTTTGAGCTCGATTACAACGAGTTTGACCCAAATATTTAACGAATCGAGCTCAAACGTTTAGTTAAAAAGTCGTATACAACAACCATAAAAGGAGCTCAATTTTGAAGAACGAGTGCGATGAAACGGTGCGTTTTACCTAAACCTCGTCAAAACCTTCCAATGCGTCTCTTCTTCAGTCTGTCAATTCTTACTCGTATTGGAATCGGAGTTGGATTCACAGCTCGCTGCTGCTGCTTCATTTTCGTAGGTTCTTCCTCAAACTTCAATTTTTATGAACCATTATTCAAACTTTTCAATCTGGGCATGTATATTTTGTTGTTAAAACTAAGATTAATGATTTTTTTGTGTTTTCTATGGATTCTTTGCTAATGGGCAGTTTAGCTTTAATTATTAGAAATTTTGATGCTATTCTGGCTGTGTTCAAGTGGTACTCAATTGATAGAATGGCTGTGTTAGTGAGGGTTGTTTGGTGGGGATCAATATTTACTTTTCACAAAAGCTAATTTTGTAAATTATACATAAACATCTTTGTCAGAAGGCAAGAGATCACTTGGAAAGAATTTTCTGACAGATTGCTGGCATTTTTATGTTTTATTCCATTTTGTTGAGTTTTACGTGTTTTTTTGAATTACAATTTATGCACTGTATGAAGTTTCAATTGTTTGAATAACAATATATTAATCTTTTTTGTTACTGTGATGTCATCTTACTCTTCTAACAATCTATTTGACCGATTTACTTCTTGTCATTTACGAGTCGATGCAGGTTTTTTCATTGAAGCACATAACCATAAACTGAACGCGTGAGATCAGAGGCATATATTGCGGGCTGTGATTAATTTATCAATGCATAAGCTTTGTTGTTGAATCTGGATAGGATAAGAGACTCTAGGTTAAGTTCGGTTGGGTTGGCTGGGCCTAGTTACCACACTGCTATTGTTCCATCAAACTCATGGCATGTTGCTTCGTATATCCCTCCACCTCGACCCATCACCATGTGTTTGCATAATCTGAAACTGAAACTGAAGCGATCACTTCTTCTAAAGAGTCCCTTCACCTGCTTTACGACCTCCTTTTTCTCTACTAGTCCTCTTATCACAACCACCCATCTTAAAGACTGCAATTCCTTCAAGCATTCCAAGCTCCTTCATCAGCAAATCTTAGTCCAAGACCTTGTCCAATTGAACCCCGACCTCGTTGACACCTACATCACCAATGAGGCCCCCGTATATGCTGTTTCTGTTCTTGAACGTCTCCTTCCATCTGATTATGCACTGCGTAAGTGGAATGTGCTGATAAGGCATTTTGTACATCGTGGTTTGCATGATGATGTGCTCAAGCTTTACAGGCATATGCAAAGGCTTGGGTGGAGGCCTGACCACTACACCTTCCCTTTAGTACTTAAAGCCTGCGGTGAGCTCAGGTCATTTCGTGCAGGCGCTTCGATCCATGCTGTTGTGTGCAAAAAGGGTTTTGCGGTAAATGTGTTTGCTTGTAATGCTGTGGTTGCAATGTATGGACGTTGTGGTGTGTTGGATGATGCCAGGAGAACGTTTGACGAGATGTGTGAGATAGGGATAGGCGATGTTGTCTCGTGGAATTCAATCATTTCCTCATATGTTCATGCTGGTTTTCCAAAGAAAGCGTTGGTACTGTTTGGTAGGTTGACCGATGACATCCAAGTACGGCCAGATACTGCTACCCTTGTGAATGTGCTTCCTGCATGTGCTTCTCTTGGTGTGTGGTTTTGGGGTAAGGAGATCCATTGCTATGGGGTTCGATGTGGGCTTCTGGAGAATGCGTTTGTGGGCAACGCTGTCGTTGACATGTATGCCAAGTGTGGGAAAATAGATGAAGCGAACAGAGTTTTTGATTGCATGAAGGTTAAAGATGTGGTTTCTTGGAATATCTTGGTTACCGGTTATTCCCGGATGGGCAAATTTGAGGAGGCTATTGGGATTTTTGAGAAGATGAGAGAGGAGAAGATTATGCCGGATGTTGTGACGTGGACTGCAGTGATTGCAGGGTATGCTCAGTTTGGACGTGGCTATAAGGCCATAGACGTCTTCCATCAAATGCTGTTTTCTGGGTCAGCTCCAAATCTTGTCACCCTTGTCTCCCTTCTTTCTGCTTGCGCTTCAGCAGGAGCTCTTCGTTATGGAAAGGAGATTCATTGCTATGCAATAAAATTATTTTTGAATTTCAGAGGCAGTGATCTGGGGGGTGAATTGATGGTTATTAATGGCCTGATTGATATGTATGCTAAATGTGAAAGATCTGAAGTTGCTTGTTCGTTGTTTGATTCAATAGAGCCAAAAAACAGGGATGTCGGGACATGGACTGTTATGATTTGTGGGCATGCCCAACATGGGGAAGCCAGTGATGCCTTGGAACTTTTTACCCAAATGTTGAAACAAGACCGGGTTTTAGTGCCTAATGCCTTTACTATAACCTGTGCTTTGGTGGCTTGTGCTCGTCTCAGTGCACTGCATACAGGTAGAGAAATTCACGCTTATGTACTACGCAGTCAACATGACACAATGGCCATGGTTGTAGCCAACTGTCTCATTGATATGTATTCAAAATCTGGAGATATCGACACTGCTCGTGTTGTTTTTAGTGGTATGCAGCAGAGGAACACTGTTTCTTGGACTACACTAATTTCAGGCTATGCCATGCATGGCCGAGGTGAAGAAGCTCTCCAAGTTTTTGATGATATGTGGAGAGCAGGAATGGCTGTTGACAGCATAACCTTTCTGGCTGTGCTTTATGCTTGCAGCCATTCGGGAATGGTTGATCGAGGAATCTATTACTTCAATAACATGAAGGATAAGTTTGGGATTGTGCCTGGGGTGGAACACTATGCTTGCATGGTTGACCTCCTGGGGCGAGCTGGCCGATTAGGTGAAGCCTTGAAACTCATCAAAGGCATGCCTATGGAACCAACTCCCACAATCTGGGTAGCGTTGCTGAGTGGTTGCAGAATATACGGAAATATTGAACTGGGAGAGTATGCTGCAAAGAGACTGTATGAACTGGATTCGGATAATGACGGGTCCCGTACTCTACTTTCAAACATTTACGCTAACGCCAGTCGTTGGAAGGATGCTGCCAGGATAAGATTCTCGATGAAGCATGCCGGAATCAGGAAGAGACCGGGTTGTAGTTGGGTTCAAGAGAAGAAGGGCACTGCAGTGTTCTTTGCAGGGGACAGGAATCACCCGCTATCTCCTCAGATTTACGAGGTTCTTTCTGAGCTGATTCAACGGAGCAAGGAACTTGGATATGTTCCAGACACGAGTTTTGCTCTCCACGATGATGGTGAGGTGGAGTAATGTGATCTTATTTATCAACACGGTGAAAAGTTAGCTCTCGCCTATGGATTCTAACATCGCCTAGAACTTGCGAATCTGTGGAGATTATCATTGTGCCTTTACGAATCAGTTGAGATTCCTTGTTTCCTTCAGCTGGTAAGCTCCCAAATTGATTGATTATTCTATTTATCAAAATCTTATGCTATATTTTATAGATAAATTATATAAATTGAGGCATTCATCTGTTTTTTTACAACAGAAGAGAAAAATACGATTAGAACCCCATATATTTTATGTTTTTAGGTCTTTAGATTCATAGCGTGCTTCAGTCACAAATCTCTTCTCACTACTTTAAGGGTAAAATGGAGTTAAAAGTGTCCAACCAAAAGTTTGGATGTAGTTTGAGTTTACTGATACAATTCAAAATATAAAGTTTTGATTAGTGAAAAAAAGAGAGTAAGCATTTTACTTTGAATGAACAGCAATGGTATTAGAATCCTTTTAATGGATTGGCCTCTCAAGTTTCAGTTGTACGAAACATGTTTATGTCTTTTAACTATCATTGTGATTAATACTGTAGCATGTAATGGCTCTAAAAGCAGCATAGTACTTGTCTCTTCAGAGTTCATATTATAGCCAAGAAATTGTTGCCATCCACCCCCTCAGACTGTAAAGGGGCAAGTATGTTTCCTACATTCTGTTAAAATATAATTCTCCTTAGACATTATTGGTAATTGTTGTTTTCCAAATGTTGGATAGTTTCATGATATCATCTTTAAGCCAAGATTAATCTCTTTCAATTAATTTGTCCTAATAACCTTTCCCTTGACATTCTTGTTTTGGGGTGGGACTTGGGAGGGTAGCCTTATCTGCCAGAGTTTTTCCTTATAACCTGTATAGAAATTCCCCCCATTGGCTGCAAAAAATTGCTCATATATTAATGTGGTGTGTACTTTGTTAATGGCAAGAAAATGTCATGAACTTTGATTTTTGGTGCAAAATATATATATTTATACAAAAATGACGAAATTTCCCAAAAATTAAGAATTAATTTTTTTATAAAATAATTTAACTAAAAAATTAAATTTCAAAATTTGATTATACAATTTTTTCAGAAGTGTTGTGTACAAATACACATCTTGATTTTTTACATATCTTTAACACAGATAGGTTCTATTTCTACTAACATGGAATATCACGACATTATAAATTTTAGTTCTTTACAAAACAAGCTGTTGTTAAAATCTTGCTTTGTTCCTGAAAATAAAATGTTCAGGAAATGTGCTCTAGGTGTATTGCAAACTTTGCAAGTGATGGCCTAAGTGATTCACAATGAAAAGAACTTGGTAGATTTACATTTACATAAATATCGTGAATTTTATTCAGCAATAACAGTTTCTTATCTACTTAGCCCGAAAGCTTCAATCGGTACAAGAACATTCCATGCAAAACAATCCTCCTCCCTTAGAGGAGGGTAGTGGACTGCTATAGATATTCAGTGTTCTCTACTAATACTTACACTCTACACTTCAACCATTCGATTATGCCCCTCACAATTTCTTCTCGCTCTGGTTCGAGTAACAGGTCGTGCAATAACCCGTCAAACAACTTGATGCTCTTGTCCAACGAAGATGCTTCTTTGTATAGTTTCTCGGAAGCTTGAGGATCAGTTACAGTATCGGAAGTGCCATGAAGAACTAGAAATGGAACTCTCAAAGAACTCAGATTCTTCTGCAAGTACTGACAGATTCTCAGAATCTCATAGCCTGTTCTTATCCTGATGGATCCAGTGTACACTAATGGGTCTGAATACTTCGCCACCAGCGCTTCCCGATCCCGAGAAACTGCTGTGCCGTTCTTGTTTGCAGCACTCAGTTGGTATCTTGGTAGCAGAAATGAGAAAACCGGCGCAAGCACCTGGGTAACGAAAAAAATAATAGCAGATGATGGATTACTCGGTGAAATCGATTGTTATTACAACTGAATTGAAGGACAAACTAGAAGTTGTAAATTGTTGTTGTCCAGAATTCTTACCACAAAAATTGGATGGGATGGTTGAACTCCGATAGCAGGCGAAGTGACTGCTACGCCTGCAATGCGAGCCTCAACCTTGGGGTCGAGCATTGCCTGCAAAATCACACAAGCAGATTAAAGAAACCGTTGAAAGGCGTAAGTGTAACAAACATCCACTGGAACTGCGGGTAAACTAGCAGAAACCTCATGTATATTTTACATGAGGCTGTTGGTTCCATTCTCTTAGTCGTCGGCAGTACTGCCTGATAAAAAAAAGATGTCACAGCAAATGGAAAATTTTAATTACCTTAAGAATAATGGCAGCACCAGTGGAATGGCCGAAGCAGAAACATGGGAGCCCGGGATTTTCAGCCAGAACTTTATCAAGAAACGATTTCTGCATAAACGATTGAAACTGATGCATAAGAAATGCATTTTAAGATGACTCGCTCAAATTACACAAAAAGACCATAGATGAGCACTTACCAGATCGTAGACTGCATCATCAAGAGATGGAACATATGCATGCAATCCGTCACTTCCACCGTGACCTATTATGCGGACAGAAAAAAGCATAGAGGTTAGAATAAATAAGCAAGCTACGTTCATACTGAAGAACAATTTATGGATGTACTTTTTAAGGGCCTTCAGTTAAGGTGGTTTTTTATTCAGATCAACAATTTTGTGTACCAAATGTTTAGGCTCGGGCTTGCTATGAGGAAGCAAAGATCACCAATTTATTATTCTTAAGACTTATGAGGCCTCCAAACAAAGGTTGGGAGCAAAAGACCAGACATAAATTATGAGATAAGAGAATAAAGTGGGATAAATAGACATCACAGCGGGACTTGAACTTAGGTCCCTCAAAATTCAAGCTCAATTGCTTAACTAGTTAATCAAGTAAGCATTAGTAGTCAAGGTGATTATAGACGTTCAAACCAACGAAAAAAGAGGCCGACAAAAAAATACAAACAATAAAAGAGAAGAGAAAACGAAAACGAAAAGATGGATTTATTCCATAAGCTTGTTGGCTTAACTTCACCCAACAATTTGATGTCTGCCTAAACATGTCATTAAGTAGGGCATATGAGCATGGTATTGATCAGAAAATGTACCAGATCTAGTTTTCAGTTCTTTTTCTAGATCAAATGGCAGTGCATTGTCATGAGGATTTAGATGATCTTCCATTGCACGCAACCTCCTAGCAATCTTAAACATACAAGATTACTAGCTCACTTATTATGAGGAGCTTCATTGAGAAACTTAATCCCTGCAACATCCAAATATAGATGCATTGTTGAACACATGATTTCTACACTTATCAAACTGAAATGAATAGAAATAGCACCTATCTTGTATCTCTAGTTAACTGAGCACTATCTTGTACGTCTAGTTAACTGCTATAAGAAAATCAACGGTTAGATCGAACTTTGAGGGAGAAGCTCAATGTCCCCTTTACGTCACCTACTTTACAAAACATATCCACCCACCACTTTTAAGAATGTGCAACGAATACACGGTTGTGCTTAAGATAATATAGTAAGGCAAAAAAGAGAATCATATGCAGGGTTCTAAAAATTCCTGACCTATCATTTTTTAGAACATTGACCATATGTCCATCCAAGGCAACAAGTATAAGCATTTCGGTGAATGAAGGTGAGAAATTTTGGGGAACACAAGAAGGGAAAAAAGGAATCGTTTGGGGTATAAATCAGGAAGTAGAGTCTAAACAGTCATATAGCACAATATCAATCAGGTTAGCAAAGAAGGTCAATCTTATGGTTGGTGAGTGATAATTGTGAAGGACTTACCAATCCAATCCATCCCATACACTTTAAACCCATTAGCGTTGAGCTGCTTAGCAAAGTCGCTGTATCTACCACTGGTGTGAAAAATGAAAAATCTCAGCAATCGAAACAGTCAAGCAATGACATCTGCATTGGGATTAAGAAACAAACAAACCTATGCTCATTAAGACCATGCATGAGAACAACCACTCCCCTGCACAAAGCAAAAAATAGCAGTTCAGTCCTCTGACAGAAATAAGTTGGCTGGACAGTATGACGATAATTAAAATCCCCGACTAAGCTATAATAATACTTTCAAAAGCAATGAAAGAAGAAATATAGAGTTAGATGGCACAATAAACACAATTATGTTGCAAGTACTAAAAGGAAAATGGAACCAATTCTAAAAGCAAAGGGAAATAAATGCCCACTCATTTCAAGTTCTCTGTACAATAATTATTGTCCCCAAAGCCCCTCTGAGCTATGAGAGAATTAATTCATGCTTCATAACTCCACCATTTGGCCAATTCAAACATATAATCTCATAATGGTTTTATTTCCCAACCAGAGATTTTTAATAATGAAAATGGCTCCAATCAGTCAATCACCCATTTGGACAATTCATCCATCCATGAAAAATTAAGATTTTTATACAAATACACAGATTTTGCTCAAAAAATCAAGGTTCACATCAAATTTTTGCCAAGATAGTATGATAGTATACAACATAATTTTGTAACTTTCCCTGTATTTTATATGAACCTCTAGAAATAGGTAAATTAGCCCTTCCCATACTCATAGTGATTGAAACTATAACAAATTAAAAACACACAAAAAATAAGCAACTTTAGCTTCCAATCACAAATTCAAACAATAATACAGTACAAATTATTATTTAACAAATTTTAGAAAGAAAAAACATTGATAGAAAATTGCAAGTAAAATCAATGTTGTAAAAATCCCCGGACTTGCTTGATTAGTCCCCCGACTAGTCCTCTCTAATTCTCGATCCGATTTATTTTTTGATTGATTCGCGACTAGTTGTTACAAGATTGAGTAAAATAAAGAGGGAAATGTTAAAATTAAAAAAAGAGCATGCATATTATACCTGATCATCTTAAGGGATGCTGGAGTCCATGACTGTGTGAACAAGGTCTCATTATTCCTGTTGGTGACGAAGAGCGAAAAATCCCTAATCGAGCCCTTGTCATCACCATCGTCCTGTAAAACCCTCCTTACAGCCAGAGCTCGCCTGGCCGCCACTTCCTGCTCCAGCGCCATCGCCGCAGCTGACCTCCACCGCACGATCGCCGCCACCTTCACTCCTGCGCTCCTCCGCTTCTCCTCCGCCCTCTTGCGGAAGGGGCTCAGCAGAACGAGCACGATCGCCCAAATGTAGGCCACTATGCTCCTCAGGTACCGCCTCGACACCAGCGCGTTCACGCGCCCGCTCGCCCCCGACGTCAGGATCACTCCTGACGACGCCACAGACATCTCCATCACACCTACTCTTCTGATATATACTGTGAAAGCTAGTGAGTTTATTGATGAATTGGGTGTGAAACTGAGTTTAATGATGACTTGCTTTGATTATGAATGCTTATTGATGAATTATATATGTGAAAGGGAGCTTATTGATGAATGTTTTGTTGATGAATTACAATGAGTCTTCTTTATACAGTGAAGTGAACAATACAAGACAATAAGGAAATATATATAAAGGAACAATATAATACTAGCCCAAAACCCTGATATTATAACATGAAACTATAATAATATCCTAAATATAATTAATTAATACAGTATAATAATATAATCTCTGACCTTGTGGTTGTGGTTCCGATTCTGGAGATTGTGTTGGAGAGCGAATTGAAGATTGTAGTTACGATTCTGGCGATTGTATATTCCAATTCCAACGATTCGAAAATGAAGTTTGATTTGTTTTGGCCCGCAAATTTTCTAATAAATGCTTCACAATTCAGACCCTAGAATTCGAGAGAGGTTCTTGCTTTTTTTCTCGGGAAACAAACAGAAGTTAACGGACCAATGAGAGGATAAGAACTCAAGTGTTCGGGAATTGGAAAAGAAAAAAGCAAATGGCGTGCGTAGAACAAAACGTCATCGCTTTGGGAAGAGACATGTGAGCTTGCCACGTGTCCGGTAATTAGAGTGACTCGTGTCGAAAATGCGGCGATGCGGAAAGAGTCAAACGTTCCTATCGACTGAGGATATTACATGGGACACGTGGCGGGTTTTGAATTGGAGGAGATGTCGGTAGATGGTTTTGGGCGGTGACACGTGTGAGATACAGAGGAGTGCGGTTCTTGTTAAACCACCTCTATAATATTAACATGTGTTTATTTAAAACACAGAGTTTTATTAGATGATTAAAATATTGGTAGACCAAATCTCACACTTGATTCACAGTCACAGATAATTCAAACAAGAGTGAAATTAAAATGCAAGAAATATGTATTGAGTTTTCCCTAATTCAACCCTTTCATAAATGCTGCATAAGTACACACAACTTTCCAAACACCACTTAATAAATAATATGTATTGATAAGTTTAGTGATTAAAACATGTCTAATTATTTAAATTCAAGTTATAATGACTTGGGCTGAGAGTGTTCATTTCATCATTTTAAAACTAATTCAAAAACAAGAACATTCGGTGAATATAATTATAACAAAATTTATTAGGTTATTATAAGATCAAGATTATGTCTAAAAATGAAAATTATTAGTTTTAGTTCTGATATTGAGAAAATCGTTTAATTTAATTTGATCACAATTCTAACCGTGTTAAAATCACAATTTAAGTTATTTATTATCATCTATCGTTTAATTTATTTTCCAACCACCCGAGAAAATGTGGGTTGAGAATTAGGTAACCCGTCAACTGCCAAAATAGTGCGGGTCCAACAATTAGTAATCTACACAGTTTTGCGGGTGGATAGGGTACAAACCCGCGCAACCGCAAGCATTGGGCCTCAAACACAAGCCCATTCTTGAAATAGAAAGATTAATAGAATTTTAACGAAAATCATAGTTTATTCCATTTAAATTATTAGTCCTTATTTCTAATGAAACAACTTTGTTAAATCTTCTGAAACTATAATTTAAATTTAACTACTAATATTTTTTTTTTGTAAATTATGTTCTTGTTGGTCTTTTTTTTTCTAAATCTCAAAGTTCACAGTTAGTTTATTTTTTTAACTCTCAATTGAACTTCCACTCTTTGTTTACAAATCAAGATATCAGAAAACAACAAGACAAGTAATAATAAAAATTGTAATATAATATAACTAGAAAAGAATCAAAACATATAAAAAACATGCATGTTTAATAAATTAATTCAAGTATAAAAAATAAAAATTTAGAAAAGATGATGAAATAAATAGGATTGATGTTTCGTTTTCTAACCACACAAAGCTTGATCCAATTGATGTAAATCATATGGTTGGTTTGGTTCAGTTTCGTATTTTGAGAAGTTATAGTGTTAGATAGACGTGGTAGTTGAGGATGTGGATGGTAGATATTATTTATGAATGAAGGGCGATGATGAAGCCACGTCAGTCAATAAGGATAAACATGAAATAGTTATAGAAGACCACACTTGAAAACATTATTTTAGTTTATAACTTTTATCACACTTGGGTTTGGGTTGCGGGTGGTTTGGTTAACCGCAAATTTTGAACTTGAAGCCCAAAATTTTGCGGGCCTAATAATTATAATCCGAGCTGCGGCCCAGTGAGGGATGAATTGTGAACACTCCACTGAAAAAACAAAACCTAGAGAGAGCTCCGCCCGAATCTGCGAGCTTCTGATCCGAAAACCAGACATTAGGTAACCTCCTCAATCTTGTTCTCTATCTTTAATTTGATTCAGTTAATTGTAATTGTAATTGTAATTGCTGTGTCATGTAATTATCATACACACCACGAGTGTTGTTAGATTTTGTGTTGCAAATCTTGTGGTCACTATGAGTTTTCTAGTGTTTGTTTGCTTAGCTTGAAATCAAGCTTCTTGTGATATTCTCCTTTTTTTGTCAATTTTGTTGTTTGGTTTTGACATTTAGATGTTAGTACTGTTTTATCAGGAAGCTTGGTGACAATGGGTTGTGCTGAAACATGCTTAAAGGTTTTTGAAAAATCTTCCTCTGTTTTGTGCTTGAGCCTTAAGTGACTCATGTTATGCTTAGAGTAATTGTGCTTGTTTCTATGCATGCTTGTTTTTGTGGACAGAAACTGAATTCTGGATTGAAATTGAGAAACCTCAATTCATGGTTTCAAAACTTTGTTTTGAATGTTGATGTATTGTGAAGTTTACAGTTTAAAATTATGCAGGGTTGTTTTTGTGGGTAAAAACTGAATTCTGGATTGAAATTGAGAAACCTCAATTCACCGTTTCAAAACTTTGTTTTGAATGTCAAAGTTATCAGTTTAAATATTATGCTCGTGAGAAGTGCATTGTGATTT
>JAYMTS010000119.1:0-14065 GCA_036898005.1 Geranium phaeum
AAAAATACCCTTGCATTAAAAAATTTAAAATAAATAAATAAAATTGATTTTGAGTTTCTTTTATTATTTTTTCGTTGTAAAAAATAAGGAATAAAATTATGTTAGTAATAAAAGTAATTATTTTTTTAAAAAAGTTTTTATAACAAAAAATTAAAAATAAAAATGAGTTTTAAACATCGTTTTTTATTTTTATAATTTTCATAAACAACTATTTTTAAAAAAAAATTAATACTAAAATATTGTTTTTATTTTTTTTTTGTACCAAAAAAAAACAAATTCAAAATCAATTTTATTTATGTCCTCGTTCCTACCGTACCTGATGATGTATTAGAATACATAAATATAAAAAGAGTATACGACAGCGTTTAAGAGAGCACACTCGTCAGCAAATGCAATTGATCTCTGGAACTCGTTAAACCCTAGCGTCGCGTCGAGTGGAAGTACTAGTAGGGTTTATTACGAGCGAGAATTTGTCCCTAAACCAAACTTGTCCCCGAAAATACCTCTCTTTCTCTTTGCATATAAAACTTGCCTTCCTCTCCAGCCAGCCATGTCTCCTCTCCCTAAATCCCCTCTTATTCGTGGTGATGGCCATTGAAGGAGACCTCTCCAAGCTCGACAACCCAATCGACCCACCTGACCTTTTCGACCCAAAGTCTAGCGACCCCTCATTCGCTGACTCCCTCTTCGATTTCGATTCCATTGAAGAGTGGTTTAAAGACATTCACGCCCCCACCACCACCCCCGACGTGGGTAGCTTCGATTTCAGAGGTTTTGACATGGCCGACCAAGCCTTTGTGGAGGTTCTTGTTGAAAACCCTGAAAAGGTTGGTGCTTTAATTGGTGTTTCTGTGGAATCTGAAGATGGGTCTGGTGATAAGGTTCTCGCTGAAAACCCAGAAAATGTTGGTGCTTTAATTGGTGTTGCCGTGGAATCTGAAGATGGGTCTTGTGAAAAGGTTCCCTCTGAGAGCCTGGTTGCTGGAAGTGAGCTTGTTGTTGGTGGGTCTGTGTCAGGTGCTGAGCTCAATAATAATTTGGGGGAGTTGAGCTGTTGTATTGTGAAAGATTTTGGGAAGGTTTCTTTGGCCCGAGATCCTGAAAGTTGTGATTTTGTAGCTCCAATTCAAATAAAGACGGAGACGGTTTGTATTGGTGTTGAAGACAATGGTAAAGCTTCTGTGTCGGAGGCTATGGCAAGCTCGTCTTCCGAGGAATCTTCTAGCGAGGAGTCTGAGAGCTCATCTTCCAGCAGCAGCGAAGAAAGTGACAGTGACGACGACGACGATGATCAAGTGAAGGAGAAGGTGGTGATGAAGGTTGATGCTGAGGTCGAAGAAGGTGAGATACTGGAGGCTGATGGGAAGCAGGTTGTTAGCAGGGAAGATGATGAT
The DNA here is from genome assembly GCA_036898005.1 of Geranium phaeum. Taxonomy (NCBI): domain Eukaryota; kingdom Viridiplantae; phylum Streptophyta; class Magnoliopsida; order Geraniales; family Geraniaceae; genus Geranium; species Geranium phaeum. Next base: position 1,395 of record JAYMTS010000119.1, read on the forward strand.
GAAGACGATGATGATGCAGATGACATGGTGATTTGGAATGATGTGGATGAGGAAGATGAAGGTGGAGGCGCAGCAAAACCCATCCGATCAAAGAACGAGCTTGCAGTAAGTAATTGTAGTTGGTTTAATTTATTCTATTCGCATTACATTGTTCAGCCAGAGTAGTTCATATTTGATATTTGCAGGACATTTGGACATTGGTGAATTGTAATGCTTCTAAGTGTTGTATTTAGAGAACTTATTTCTGATTCCACCATTTCATGTGGTAAAGTTTGGTGGATTTTTCTATCCTATATAGTAATATCAGGATGTTTCCAAAGAAATCTATGAAATTATATGAAGAAGCTATTGAGTCTTGAGTTTAGATTGTGGACCATTCCTTGCCTTGGTTAGCATAAATTTGTGGTAATGTGTGCAGAAAAGCAATCTTGTTGTTGCAGTATATGTAGACTCCTAGGGAAAACAGAGGATGATCTTGTAGAAAAATTGGCCAAAAGTATTGTACATAGAAAACTGTGGTTACTATGATACTGCAACTATTATAACTTATTTGCTTCTTTTATATAACCTGGGAGAACTAACTGTTTCATATTCTTCAGAAGTATTCAATCTATAATTGACATAGCTGGTTTATGTTGAATTGATGCATCAAATGGTTTATATCTGTAGTTGTATAAGATACATTTAGTGATTGAGATTTAAGATTTATTGAACCTGCCCTCTTATAATACATGCAAGCAATAGTTTCCCGAGCTCCTACCCTTCTATGCTTCATATACGTCATATCTGAAATGCCTAGTGCTTTTAATTTTTCTTTGTATCCATGAATCCCTGATTGAACAATGAGGCGACTACACAAGAGTCATAAAGACAACATTTCGGTTATTCCTATTGCATTGTAAAAAATTGATATATTTTTGTTTGTTTTTTCAGGATCTCCCACCAGTTCCGCCTGTGGATGTGGAATTACAACCAAATCATCAACTGCTCCCTGTTGGAGTTGTTTTATCAGTGAGTTTCCAGAAAGCACATACTATAATTGACCCTGATTTGGGAATCATAACTCAACCACAAGCGCTACTGATCACTGAAGTTGCTATGCTATGTGATAACTTTGAATATTTTCAGCCTGTATAATGTTTTTCTATTATAATATCTTGACCAGAGTGATGATATTATTTTTCATCAAACAGGTAATAGGTGCCAAAGTCATTGTAGAAGGAGTGGAGAAGCACAAGCCTCTCTGTGAGGGCTCTATCCTCTGGATAACAGAAAAACGATCTCCTCTGGGGTTGATAGACGAAATCTTTGGCCCTGTCAAAAACCCATACTATGTGGTAAGATACAATTCAGAAAGTGAAGTCCCTGATGGGCTCCAAGATGGCTCGTTGATCGCTTTTGTTCCTGAGTTTGCCAACCATGTGCTCAACGATAAGAGTCTATACAAGAAAGGCTACGATGCATCTGGTGATAATGATGAAGAGATGTCAGATGAGGCAGAGTTTTCAGATGACGAAAAAGAGGCAGAACACAAGAGAATGCAGAAAATGTCCAAGAGGGGTATGACTGACCAGAACCTTGCTAATGGAATAAAGAATAAAAAGAAGGGTACAAACAACAGAGATAGGCAGTGGAAACATAACATGCCTGAAATCCAGCAGCCAACCATGGGTAATAGTCGACTGCCACCTAATAAAAACTGGCACCATAAACCACCACATGATGGTAACAGCTCCTCTATCAGCATTGGACAGGATCTCGCTGGTGGACATGGTACAGTCCACTCATTTCCACAGAATGCACCAGCTGGTGCAGCCGGTTCAGTCCCATCATTTCCTCAGAATGGACTGGCGGGTGGAGCTGGTACACTCCCATCATTTCCACAGAATGGACCGGCGGGTGGTTTTCCTCCGATTCCAAATGGACCCTGGAACAACAGGATGCAATATCAGCAAGCACAGGGTGGTGGTGTCTTCCCCGGTGGATTTCCGGCTCAAGGGATGCAATGGATGTTACCAAATTTTCTCCAGAATCATTATCAGATGCCTATGCCAATGCAATTTCAGCAGCAGTTTGATCCTAATCAGATGCCACTGACTTTTCCACCAGGCTGTCAGCCAAGTTTTGCTCCAGGTTCTGCCCCAGCACCATGGGCAGGTTTTGGGTGTCAAAATAACTTCAACCAAATGGCTGGGATGAGTTCACAAGGCCAGCAGCTTCCTCCAGGACAAGCGACGATACCCAACGGAATGCACTTCAACCAAACGGCTGGGATGGGTTCACAAGACCAGCAGCTTCATCCAGGACAAGCGACGATGCCCAACGGAATGCACTTCAACCAAACGGCTGGGATGGGTTCACAAGGCCAGCAGCTTCCTCCAGGACAAGCGACGATGCCCAACAGAATGCAGATGGAACATAATAGTAATTTTCAACCACCTACAGGAAATGTAGAAGCACCCCAGCAATTCAATCAGGGCGCATCGCATGGTCGTGGGCATGGTCGTGGGCGGGGGCGGGGGAGGAGACAGTATCAGCGAGGGGGTGGCCGATATGGTGGTGGAAGAGGGAGACAGCAATCCAGATGAGGGAAATGGAATCCTTCTTGTTTTTGACATAGCTTCAAGTACTTGCATTCGTGTAATACTACTTGATCATGTGTGTTTAATTTTGAATTTTCAAGTGCTTCATATGTTTTTCTTTAATTTAAGCTTTTTGTAGTAGAAGTCTCAGTATCATAGTTTCTGTTTACCCCAGGATATGAATTGGCATGAAAATGTCACTATCATGAAATATTAATATTCAGCCCGAGGCTAAAACTTGCATCTCTCATGTTTCGTTGCTTGTCTCAACAATCCCTTAAAGATGTCCCGCAAAGGGTCATCAATAGAGGCAGAGCCATGAGTACCGAAACTTGTTTCTAATATAATATAATTTAGTGATTCACAAGGTTTATATAACTAATTCAATGTCTAAAACACCTGATTTTAACTCAACAAAGTCCTAAGCAAATATGAAACACAACTTTCCACCAGACAGATTACCAATATATAAGTATCTTCTTGCATCATCTAAACCCTCCATAACAGCAAAAAAAACAACTAAGCATACAACTCCTTATGTAATAGAAAATAATGGAACTCGTGAATTGGAAATTTAAGTCTAGCTTGTGATCAGCAGAATAATGTCAACAGAAGTTGTCTTAGAATGAGGATAACAATTATGAGAGCCACCTAGGCAAAAGGAAAAATATGGAGTTGGTAATAATTAAGCTTTTGAGTTCTTTGTCAAGTCAGTGCAAATCTGGCAGCTGCAATCTGAGAAACGGCAGATTTCACATCCAAAGCATACACAGGAGGTGCATCCCTTACATGTTGGAGAACGGCAGCAGCCCCTATACACCCTGCGACTCCCTCGTTCTTCATCATCATCACATGTTACCCTAATACACAACACCGCCATATCAACATAGGATCAGTAGAATGTAACAACAGAATGACAGCTAAGATGTATGCATGCATGTGCAGGTCTGTGATTCAAATATATATATGGGGGTTGTTTATAAACTCAAGGAAAGTGATCAACTCAACCACATGCAAGAAAATATCTCTCAATACTAGTTTGTAGATAGGTATAAATAATGATCTTTGCCAGGCCTACTGGTTATTTCATGAAATTGAAATCATCCTAAGAAAGAACGATAAATTATAAATGCATTATTTTAAACTCTTTCAAGAGGCTTCATCCTACTTGCATCATATGCTTCATAAGACCAGCAGTGCTACTAAGTATGATAAATCAGAAATCCATACATATTAATAAACTATGCATATATGTAATACATCATTCACTTCTACAGTCCTAATGTAAGAGAGTATGCTTTACCCTGATTACAAAATATATAAAAAACATTCTGTTTCCAAATATTAGATTAGATACAGAACTACTATAGTACAGCCTGGTTAAAGGTGGCATTTTCTTGTAGTTAAGCCTTTAACACATGCTCTGGAGAGAAATTAAAATTGAAAGTACCACAGTAGAAGCTTACAGAAACAGTCATTATTCATTGAACAACACAATCGAAGCTAAAATAAAGAGTAAATGCAGAAACATAAGAGTTGTATGTGAAAGGAAACACCAGAAGTACAATTCATATGTAATCACTAGCCAATACCAATAACTAGTACATGTACTAGATTCAAAGATGGTTGGATTAATGAATGAGCATTGATTAGTGAAGGGAAACATACTTGTCATAAGGGAGATCAGCACATTTCCAGTTTGAATCAGCCAAAGCATCGTGATGAATCCTACATTCCTCTTTGGTCCGAAGGCGAAACCTTCGCTCTTTGCTGCAATTACTACAGCGAACAAATTCATCACGGTGACAAGCACGGCCATTTTGGGATCTGCTGGACCCATTACTATGCTTTAATGCTTGGTTGTAGTATTTCAATAGGGCAGTCTTTGACAATGGGACCTTCTCCCCATTGACTATCACCCAAACATTGTTCTTCCACTTCCTAGCAGTCTCTCTCCCAGAGTGCTTTTCAAACGCAGCAGGCGTCAACTTATCTAGTTAGAAAATTATCGTTCACAATGGAAAGCAATATTTAGAACCCTTGAAATCCACCTTGGAAATAACATAAAATTGGATGATCATGATAACGATGCACATGAAATGAGAAAATTATACCTAATTAGGAATTAAACATATTGTAACTACTATACAAGCATTTAGGCAAGAGACTGAAAAGATAGATCACTATAGCTGACAGTTTTGAGCATGACAATGGCCAGAAAGAGATGTAATAGTTGGAAGCATCAAGAGAGACAAAAAGAACAAGGTTTTTGTTCTTTGTTTATCATAAAAAACATATTTACACTACAGGGAGGTTTCAATCCCAAATTCTGAAAAAGAGTTGGGTACTTAACTCTTTATTGTTCGAGGTTACGTCCAGAAGAAGAGATGGCATTCAATCAATTACTAAATTTCACATTTTCACGTCTATAAACTTCCACAGTTATGCCCTCTTGTATAGAGAGCTTAAGTAAAAATTTGAATTTTTTTTTGAAGCTTACTGATCTGATGTTACTGTTGCAAGCCTTAATTATATGCATTAATCTGACAAAATTCAATTCCAAAAACAAGGATTCTATTCCTTATACTTGTACACACAGCTAACTATAAGGTAATCTACTCCTAAACCACATGCTAATGACTTTCTAGTAAGAAAACAAAAGATCTGCAATCAATAAAATGAGAAAAGCAGTATTCAAACTTGACAGTTCACATGCATGCTTGATGAATATAAAATGACAAACACAAAGCTGGATCCTAGGCTTGAAATAATGACCATAGCCTAATCACAAAAATACTTATCACACCAAAGTTGTGAAAAGTCTATCACCCAGAAAGGAGATATTACGTGAACAAAAGACCCATTAGATCATCTGCTCTGTCAACAAGAATCAAACCTCATAAACAGGTCTAATTAAGGATTCACATGTCAAACAAATGATAATAATGTAGGTCATCATGTGAGTGACAACTGATGAGTCCTTTAACAAACAAAAACAGGCTCAAAACACCCCAAGCAAGATGCATTGTTTGGTTGTGTCATAGCAAGAGAGCTCAGTCATGGATGCAATACAATATTATACACACATAAACTGCATGAAATAAACCATGTATGAACAAGATCGCACAGCTCTTCACTAGTACACACTCCCATCTGAAAGCGCTTGCACAAGCACAAACACACCACACCCATCAACTTCTGTGCCACAAGGACTCAAAAACACAACCAACATGCATAAAAATGAAAACCCATTTCCCAAAAACCATGGAACAAACTACATAAAGTGAAAGAAAGAAAAAAAAAGATGAAGAAGAAAGAGACCTTCCTGACAACCAGGCGTGCACTCACAGGTGATTTCGAGACCACCATTAACAAAAACCCTAAGGCGCCCAACAGCATCACCATATCTATGGCTGGCACAAACACACCTGACCTCCACATAGACCCCACCACCCCTCTTGAGCCCACTCACCTCCCTTACCTCCTCCTCGCTGAACACCACCACACCCCCATTTGCCATTCTCCCACAAATCAGACACGATTCGATAAAAATCGAAACTTTTTACACACACAAAATCTAGAGAATGTGGAAGGCTTAATGGGTGTGTAGAGGAGGAAAATCCCAGAAAAACCCAGAAAAGGTTCAGCGAGCACGCATATCCATGGCTCGTTCCGAGAGATCTGGTGGAGAAAACGTTGAAAGTTGTTGTTTTGTTAGAGAGAGAAAGTGATTGGGGTTGGGGAGGGAGGGGATGCTAATGAGCTGGCCAGAACCCAAACAAAAATAAAAAAACCTTATAGGGGTTGGTTGGTGCTATGCTCTACTTGCATGACATGACATAACCTACAGCTGATGCTCAACTTCAAGAGAGAGAAGCTCAGAGAGGAGGGGGGCTGCAAAGTTGAGACCTTTAAGCTTTTGGGCTTGAAGCAAAATCTCAAAAATCCCTCTCATGGGGAGGGGACGAGGTTTTTTTGGTAACTGTACTCTTTTTATTCATTTTATACTTTACAGACCACACCATAGCCTCCCTTTTCACAGTGCCATCAAAATTTGATCTCTTTCTTGCACTGTTTTCATGGAACTTTATTTGGTTGTTTTTGGGTGAAATGAGATTGTTGTACATTTTTGTTTCAAACAGTGGGTTTTGGTTATAGTTGGTGGGTGTGGGTCGGTTTGTCATATTAGCCACCAGTTTTCATGATTGGTGTTGGGTTCAAAGATGCCATAGCATGGAGCCTTCAATATGGCTAATGTTCTATAAAAATTAGAAGACAGTCAATATGGAGCCTTTAATAAGATTTTGAGAATTAATCGGATCAATTGGAGACTAGTTGAAGATTTTTATAACATTGAATGTGAGAGACCAAATGGTTGCAAATTTGTGGGAGGTGATAGTGAAGGTGATAGAGGAATGTCAATTGACATGCCATTAGTTTTGGGGTGACAAACAAAACCAAGCATGTGATAATGGTATAGCTTTTGCCATATACAACTTGGTACCAAGTTTTATGTCTCATGGCCCATTATGCTACATCCATTTCCGTCCATTTACTTCATTGTTTCCAACACACAACTACTTGTTTCTTTGTCATCCACACCATTCATGAGCCAATTATATAAGCATTTGATAACTTTAACAGTTACTTGGTTTTAGTATAATAATAAAAAATGATTTTATTGGCCTAATAATGAATATTAAAAGAGAAGAATTATGTTTATTAAATAAAGTTTATGTTGTATGCAGTAACTAAATATTCGAATTTATATACATGGTTAGATTTTTAAGTGAAGACAATGATAGTAAATTAATTATTTGTTAACTATAATCATTGGAAGATAGTGATAATGTCCCGTCTTTTCTTTATAATATATGCATTTCTGATTTTCAATAAAGTTAAGCCTTGTTTTTTAGGCATTTTTCCTTTAAAAAACAGAAGATAGTGAACACTTTTAAATAAATGATGGGGCTCCTTTTATGTCTTGCCACTCAAAATTAATGACAACTTGAACTAGGCAAGTGTTATGTATACAGTTGATGTATGAGGTGCACTTGCAGAATTACAACTATACACACATGAATCCATCATCTTGTTTGTTGAGGAATAAAGAGAGAGATTTATTGCTCATTGAAAAGTAACTCTTATCCCAAAAGATAGCAACCAAATGTGATATGATTGTCTTAATTGAACTAGCATTACAAAATTTTCATAATTATTAGTACTGTACTATTTGTTTTCTTAAAAGAAAAAGAAAATGAAAACATTGGGACGTTCATGACTTGATGGTATTGGAAAGAGCATGTTGATATTGATTGCTTCTTTTAAAGGCATCGGCGTAGTTTGTGTTGTACAGTTAATTTTGGATACGGTTCTGGTTCTGCTCATCACAGCTACAAAGTACACACAACAATGACCACACTGGGACATACTCATAATTGGTTCTCTTGCTTATACCTCCCCAATATTCAAAATTTGTCTTCATTTTATTTTTAAAAGTGGAAGGGAAGGGTAAAATTTTGAATTCAGAAGGTTAGAAGACATGAAAACATCCCATTTTACATGCTGTATGCAAATTTTCTTTTATTTGAAATAATAGATCATATCTGTCCCTCTATATCTCTCCCACTGCACTAGATACACCAGAGACAAGTGAAGGAACGCTACTTTTCTCCCAACAACGATTTTGGGTCGAGCACCAGTTAGATATTCAACAAATATATCTCTGAAAACTTATGTTTGATCATCATTCGTTCGCTGTGCAATGATAATGATAATAACTTAAAATTTACAAAATTGTTTTTTTTTAAAGGAAAATTTACAAAATTGTTAGATTATAGGTAAATACGCATTAGGATTAGTTTATTAGGGTTCAATTATTTATTAGGATTTCCTATTATAATGTGTATTAGGATTTTTTTTCATTGCATCTATAAGGTGAGGTTTCCGTTACACAAAAATCAATAATATATTTCTCTTATTTCTAATATGGTATTAGATCATTTAGATCTTTAAACTTCTTCTCGCTTCCGCAACAAATTCACAGTGCAGACAGAGAATCTCATTATTGAGCCCTAGCAATAACTGATCCTTGGTTACGTCTCTAAGATTTTTTCATTTTGCTCACTCGTTGATAATGTGTGGTTCTAATAGGTTGGAAAGACAATTCAATTACTTCCTCCATTCGCGCATCCGACATCCGACATTTGACATCCGTGCATCCCTTATATGTGCTAATCCGTCATCCACGCGTGGAATTCAAGCATCATGTTTTCTAGTGTCCCGTTTTAACTATTTCGATGTTCTTCTTATCTTGCACATTAACTTTTGTTTTTATTGGAATATTTTTTGTCGTTTCTTATTAGGCTCTATTTCACTTCTCTATGTCATGTGTTTTGACTTAATGCCATGTTTCGCGTGTACATCTTGTAATCCAAAAAGCATAGTTCGGTGATCGGCACATGTAAGTTCCCGTAATCCGAAAAGTTGTCCCGTAATTCGGAAACGACGCGTGTACATCCTTGTAATCCAAAAATGAAAAAATATAATTTCGTGCCTTTCTCATTATCACATGGGTCAATATATACAACGTCATTAGTAAATACAATGCTACAAATTAGGCCTTAATTATTCTACAAAATATTTGGAGAATATTTTGTTTTCTATCACTCCCCTGCAGTCGAAACATGAGGATCACGAACAGTGAGACTGGTCCGGAAATCGTCAAATAATATAAGGGGCAATCCTTTAGTGAAAGTATCTGCAATCTGGTACCTAGAAGGCACATGACGAACACGAACCTCACCTCGCACAACTTTTTCTCGAACAAAATGAATATCCATTTCAATGTGCTTCGTGCGCTGGTGTTGAACATGATTCCCAGAAAGATAAATGGCACTCACATTGTCGCAATAAACCATTGTTGCTTTACGGGTGTGACAATGTAGTTCCAGGAGAAAATTATGAAGCAGCATGACTCAAAAAAGCATGACTCGAAAACAACATTTGCAACCCCCCTGTACTCGGCTTCTGCACTAGAACGAGATAGAGTAGGTTGTCGTTTTGACGAACACGAGAATAAATTGTCACCCAAAAAACACAGTACCCTAAGGTGGATCGTCTAGTATCAGGACAACCTCCCCAATCAGCATCAGTACAAGAGACAAGAATTGTACTGGATGAAGGAAGAAGATGTAAGCCAAGATGGAGAGTACCTTGAACCGTATGATATGCTTTAGAGAATTCATATGTTAATCTTGAGAGTCATGCATGTGGAGGAAAATTTGTTGAACGGAATAAGAAATATATGGCCTAGTAAATGTGAGATATTGCAGGGCATCCGCCATGATGCGATACTTCGTCGCATCAGCATACAAATCACCTTTGCTTACACTAACTTTCTGTTTAGTGTCAACTAGAGTGAGATTCGGTCAACAAGAAAGCATTCCAACACGATCAATAACGTCCTCAGCATATTTTTGTTGTGATAAAAACAACTCGCCCTTGTGTCGAGTCACATTGATGTCGAGAAAATAATTCAAGAAACCCAGATCCTTCATCACAAACTCGGAGCTAAGATGTGCCATTATAGATTTGCGGAGATCATTAGAAGAGGCCGTCAAAATAACGTCATCAACGTACAACAATAAGTAGGCCATATCAGAACCTTGCTGGTAGAGAAACAAGGAAGTATCTGATTTACTGTTAGAAAAACCAATGGTAGAAACAAAATCAGCAAACCTTTTGTACCACACTCGAGGGGCTTGTTTAAGCCCGTACAAATATTTTTGCAATAAACAGACGTGACAGGGATGTGCCTTGTATCGAAATCCCATAGGCTGATGCATATAAACAGTCTTCTTCAAGTCACCATGCAAAAAAACATTGTTAACATCTAGCTGATGAATCGACCATTGCTTCGACAAGACAAGACTGAGTACTGTTCGAATCGTTGCTGGCTTCACCACTGGACTGAAAGTTTCTCCACAATCAATGCCAACTCGCTGAGTTTTACCATCACCTGCAAGACGGGCTTCATGCCTCTCAAATGAACCACCAGACTTCACTTTATGAGTAAAAATCCACATAGAATGAATGACATTAACACCAGGGGGCGGGGCACTAAATCCCACGTCTTATTTTTAATAAGAGCATCAAATTCATTAGCCTTAACCAATTTCCAATTCGGGTCACAAAGGGCAGCCACAAGGGTACGGGGTAGAGGTGATCATGGAACTGTGGTGGTAAGAGCCTGAGACGAGTCAAAGATAGGATTAGGCTTATAAATACCATGTTGGCTACGGGTTACTGGGCGGTGGACCAGAATTGGAGTGGGCTGGGACAATGTATTTGTAGGTTGAATTGGAGTCGAGATTGGCTCAGAATTATGTGAGGGCTGATGTGGTGAAGGAATTGTAAGAGATTGGGCCGCTAGAGGTTGGGCCGTAGGAGAGTGGGTTGCTGGAGAATATGCCGCAGAAGATGAAGTGGGAGACTGTTGTGTTTGGTATTGGTGAAGTAAATAAGGAGACACACCATCACCCAAAAAATAATAATCACCTATACAAGTTTAATGGACCTTGGAAAAAGGGAAAATGGTTTCATCAAACTGCACATGCCGGCATATAATGATTTTATTATGCGATAAATCAAAACACTTATAGCCTCTATGATTATCGGGATATCCCAAAAAAACACAAGGAGTAGATCGAGCTTGCAATTTATTAATAGTGGTAGACGGAAAAAGAATGTAACACAAGCACCCGAAAACTCGAATGTGAGAATAAGAGAGAACCCGTTGGTAGAGAAGTTTGAGAGGAGACTCATTGGATAGTAATTTACTGGGAAGAATATTAAGAAGTTGAGTTGCCATATAAAGAGAATGATGCCAAAAAGACGGTGGCAATGAGGAAGGACTAAAAAGTGTTCACATGATATTATTAATGGACCTTATTTTTCTTTCGGCCTTCCCGTTTTGTGAGGAGGTATGAGGGCATGATAAACGAAAAAAAATGCCACGAGACTCACAAAATTGCCAAAAGAATTTACTATCAAACTCTCTCCCATTATTACATTGTATGGTTTTGATATCTTGTTCAAACCGGGTACAAATATAAGCTTGAAATTTTGCAAAAAATGAAAAATACTTGGGATTTATTAGTAATGGAAAAATTTCACAAGTATTTCGAATAATCATCCAAGAAAAAAAAACATAATACCGATGTCCCGAAGAACACAAAGTCGGAGAGGTCCAAAGATCACTATGAATAATATCAAAAGGCATAAAAGTAATAGAAGTTGAAGGAACAAAATGCAACTTAATATATTTCCCAAGAACACATGATTGACAAGCAGTAGACTTAGATGAACTATTACAAGCAATCAATTTATTTTGTCGAATAGTAGCTAAAAATGAGTCTCCTGGGTGACCCAAACGGTTATGCCAAAGAGTGGATGCAAGACAAGAAATATGAGAGGAGAGGGAGCTGGTACTAGTGATGGGGTAGAGGGAGCTGGTACTATCATATCTCATTAGACGTCTCCCAGTCTGTAAATCATGAACAGAAAACCCAAACGGATCAAACACCACCGACACATGATTATCAGTTGTAAATTTTCGAACATACACTAAATTTTTAATAAGATTCGGAGTATGTAAGATATTTTTGAGTGAAAAAGGTGGGTTCGGGGAAGGTAATAAGGTATGACCGTAACAACGAATTAGAATTGATTAACCACTACCAACAGTCACACCATTATTTTTGCTCATATTAATATAAGACGAGAGATTACCTTGTGTGGACGTCATATGAGACGTTGCCCCGGTGTCCATATAACAGTTTGGATCCGGTTGAGAGAGGGACATGGTGTGTATTGCTGACTCAATGTCAGTCGGAGCCCATTGTGATGTTGTAGCATAAGCCTGCTGCTCCTAGGGTCTTGAGCACAGAATACTGGGTTGCCTCGGCTGAGTTTGCCTACCCCAAGGTTGAGTCGGGTATGGACAAGGAGGCATGACCTAAGGTGTTTGCATCCATGTCCACCACGGAGGCATGACCCAAGGTGGTCGTATCTGCCCCGACTGACGAC
>JAYMTS010000120.1:0-14042 GCA_036898005.1 Geranium phaeum
GGGATATTAAGATGAAGATCTTCGTAATTTCATGATATAATATATGAAGATGAAAGCGCCCTCGTCTCAGACTCCAGTATGCGCCTTGTGCCTCTGGAACCATAAAAAGACTGGTATCATAATACCTGGACCTCTGCATCGGATTTGGTACTGCTGTAGTTCTTCTGCATAATGGATGCCTCTATCATATGTTGATAGAGAAAATGCTAAGTTGGTTAAAAAAATTGAGGTGTTTTTGATACTTAATTGCCTATGAAGTCAGTATAACACTGAATACTTGAAACTTGAAGCAATTATTTAACTGTGTGTTTCAGTATGCCATGAGGAATATTGTATGTTATTTCTGTTTTGATATTTGGATTGCAGAACTCATGTCTGATCTATAAAATATCTTTGCTTAGATTTCAAGAAGAGAAGGTTAGCGGAAAGCAATAGGGCGGCAGACTGGGATCATGAGCCCTGTGGCTTAGATGCTCTAGCCAGTGCGGCTGTTCTTGGAGATAATACCGCAAGGGAAGGAGATTCTGGTGATCCATCTATTGGAGCCACTACCAAACATCCAAGGCACCGTCCAGGCTGCACGTGCATAGTATGCATTCAGCCTCCAAGTGGCAAGGGCAAGCACAAGGCAACATGCATGTGCAATGTTTGTATGACTGTGAGACGGCGATTTAAAACCGTCATGCTCCGTAAGAAAATACGTCAATTTCAGCTTGCAGCCGAACACTCTCAAGGCCTTAAGGATCACAGTTCTGGATTGGAAACAAACGGCACATTTCATGCATTGATGCATATGAATAATTTGGATAGCAAAGCAGGCCATAATAGAATGCAATCGGTGGCTGAATCGAGCACTGTGCAAATAGACCTGAATTGCGATCCTAGCCGTGAAGACATGCAGGTAGACGAAGCAGGAGACAGCCCTATTCCACCAGCTGCCCTTCCATTGGAAAACTATATGAATCAAAATGGTATTGGAAGGTCAGAATGTGAACAACAAGATAGGCCAGCTCCTCATTTACCAGCAGCAGGCGCTGGCGCTGGCGCTGGCTTGGGTGAGACAGGGACATGCCTGGTTGGTGAAGGGCAGCTTACCTCCGAGGAGCAACAGAGAATGGGTGGGCCAGTTTCAGATTGACTATTCTTATCTTTCATGAAGATGTTGGGTTTTTATATCCATCCTATGTTTCTTGATACATGTAATTATGTTTTGGCCATCATATCTGTATAAATTAAGTTACCTTTGATGGCATTATATTATATAGTTGAAGATTTTTACTTGAAGATAATGGATGAAGAGTTGGAAGAGCAATTGAGCTGAGTATGATTTGAAGTTAGAACAGCCTTTATAATTTATGTTATAGCCTTATCTTTATTTCTTCCCTTCACTAGGATAGGATAGGATAGGATAGGAGGTCAGAAGTGGATATGGTTTGGTGCTCAGCAATGCTCGTCTCTATGGCTTCACTCTGCTCGCCTTCCCGCCGGTAAGCTCTCTTTTCAAGCCCACTCTGCCGGCTCCGACCAACACATGAACCCGGACGGTTCACAATTCAGAACGGCCGAACCGGATGGCCCCACTCTGAAACATTGGGTGGAAATAGAAGTGAGAACAATTCAATCACAGACTATGGTTTTCAGTTTGATTCACCATTTCAAGATACAAAAACCAGATTTGAGAATTATATGTTCAGTCGCAGATAATATTCTTATCCATAAATTAGTTTTTGAGGTTTTATTATTCAAATAAATTAAAATTAAGAATTATTAATCCGGTCCATATGATATGATATGGTAGGGTTTGTTGTGTTTGTGTTGTTGTGGGGTTATTTTATTTTTTGGTTTATATAAGTTGCAAGAGACGTAGCCGTAGCATCTGTTTGTTCTCCTTCTCCACCGTGAAAAGAAGCTCAAAGACGACAATGGAGAGTGGTGGCTGCGCATTCTCGTCCGACTCCATCGTCGTCAAATCTCCCAACGACAGGCGGCTCTACAGATACATTCAGCTCGACAATGGCCTCTCCGCTTTGCTCGTCCACGATCCTGAGATCTATCCTGACGGTCCCAAACAATCCTCCGCCGCCGTCGATATGGAAGATGACGACGACGAGGAAGATGAAGACGAGGACGAAGATGAAGATGAAGACGACGACGAGGAAGATGATGAGGATGAGTACGAAGACGGCGATGAGAAGAAAGGTGCTTCACAGACTAAGAAGGTCCTTTCCTTTTCCTTCTGTCTTCCAGATCTCGATAGACTAGTAAATGGATTCAATTTCGTAGCTCCAAATACCTGTCACTGATTGGCTTAGCTTAGTGTCTACTGTTAGTGTTACCGATTCTGATTCATTGGCTAATTAGTGATTGTATAATCTCTGTTTGCAGGCTGCGGCAGCTATGTGTGTGGGTATGGGCAGCTTCTCCGACCCTTTTGAGGCACAGGGTCTTGCCCATTTTCTAGGTTTGATGATTCCCCTTATCAATGGTCTAGTCTTCAGTTGCCCACATTTGTAACAAGTTATTCATGTGTTGTGCAGAACACATGCTATTCATGGGAAGTACTGAATTTCCAGACGAGAATGAGGTTTGTTTGCCCATGTCCCTGAAGCCATCGTTCAATAGATATAAAAAGAAAATAAATGAAAACCTATTCTTTTCAGTGTTTACTCGAGTTTAGAGTTTGTTGATAGGCAACCTAAAGAGAGAATTACTAATTGACTTAGCCTTTTACATTTTATCCCTTAATCAATGTGATAGTCAATGTACTACTGGGACCTTCTACACCTGTTTGATATGGTATTGCCGTATCCATGGAGGCCCTGAGGGAGAAATTAAATGCTACTTTCTTATCTGTTGTAGTAATTTGGTACTCATTTTTATGTTTGTTTCACTGCCGTGGGTGTAATTTGGGTGGAATGTGATGTTTTGGATGCCTAGGCAAAACTGTTAATGCTCGTAATGTAAAATAAGATAATAATGCTCTCCAATGAGGTTTTTGTACTTCGGCCTGCCAGTTTGACTCTTTTCCTTGCTAGTATGATAGCTACTTGTCCAAACATGGAGGCTCATCAAATGCATATACAGAAACTGAGCATACATGCTACCATTTTGAAGTTAAACCAGAATTTCTACATGGTGCCTTGACAAGGTAATTGTTGCTTCTTGGTACATTGATATCACGTTTCTTTTGTGCTGAGGAAACTTATGTGATTTTCAAACAAAATTATTGTACTCATCTTGCTGATGACTTTTATCATTTCCATAATTCAGATTTTTCTTGATGATTCATTACACACTTGTTGCCAGTTTATTTATGACATTAGTATTTCCATGTTACACGTCTTAGAATGTTAGGATTGGATTGAGGTTCATTACTAAAGCCTAAGGGTTATCAGTTCTGCCCTTCTGCTTAAACACCATACTTGTGCTACTGATCTTTTAATCGGATAAACAATCTATCATCATTTTTGTGGCTATTTATTTGCAAGGCATGCAGTTATTTGGTTACCAGTTCCACTATATAAGGTCATGTGATCTTTGAACCTCAAGTGATGCCAGCCAACAATTTGCCTTTTGAATTGACAGCAGCATATCATGTTTTGAACTCTGGGTGTTGATTTTTATATTGATTCATTGATTGCGGTATAGTAGGTTTCTAAATAATTGCTACCTAATATTCATGTCTGGCTGGCCTGCTACTTTTCCAGTGACCAAATACTTATCGTGGTCTATTTGTTTTATCAGATTTTCGCAGTTTTTTGTTTCACCACTAGTGAAAATGGAGGCCATGGAACGAGAGGTCCTTGCTGTTGATTCTGGTATAACCCTTCTACCATTTTAGAGTTTCCTTTTACCATATCCATGTGGTGCATATTTTATTTACCACTGTTTTATAGAATTTAATCAGGTTCTGCAAAATGATGCTTGCCGCCTCCAACAAGTTCAGTGCTACACTTCTACCTCCAACCACCCTTTTAACAGATTCTTTTGGGGTAGCAGGCCTGCATCTTCATACTCTTATATTTAGCTTTAAGGGGGTATTTTTCATTTCTTATTAAATGTGTTTTCTCTTGCTTGTTGTGGAAGGAAATAAGAAGAGTCTGGTGGATGCTATGGATAAAGGAATTGATCTGCGCGAACAGATATTGAAATTGTACAGAGATTATTACCATGGTGGACTTATGAAACTAGTTGTCATTGGAGGAGGTTATGTTTTCCTTGCTTTAACACAACATGTGATGTGTTTGTATGAGATAGATAACATACACCTCTCAATATTATAATTGCACTCGTCATTCACAAAGGCTGGCTACATATGTGAAGCCTGCATTTGTTTATATTAACACTACCTTTTCCAAAATCCCGCAGAGTCTCTGGATGTTCTACAAAGTTGGGCTGTAGAATTATTTACTAATGTTCGTAAAGGTCCACAAGTGAAGCCAGAGTTTGTAGTCAATGGTCCTATCTGGAAAGGTGGTAAAGTGTATAGGTTAGAGGCAGTGAAAGACATTCATACCCTTGATTTAACATGGACATTGCCGTGTCTGCGACAAGACTATTTCAAGAAATCAGAAGATTATTTAGCTCATCTTATTGGGCATGGTATGTCATCTCATGTTAATGTTTACAGATCAATGTAGTAGAATGTTCCTATATAATGATTGGTTTGTAAGTATGATGCAGTTCTTTTCTCTTGATAATGTTATGGCATAACATGAATCACGACTCTATTTGTTTTGTTGGCCATATTCTTTCCATACCTATTAGTAGTGATTTATGGAAGGACCTAAATGCAGTATAGTCATCTACAATTATTTTGACTCTCTTGATAAGTACTATTGCTGAATCCAAATACCTCACCTACGAGTGTGTGCATATGCATTGCAAAACCCATTTTCTTGAAGATCCAAACAAGAAAACATGCTCTTATTCAAACCAAAGTTTTCGTCCATAAGCAAAACTTCTTCAGACTGATCTTATTGTTGTTTCTTGCTTTGGATATTTTCTTTCTGGAAATTGTAAATCAAATAGTTTTCCAGAACATTTCAAATCCTTATTTATGTTCATATGAAAATATATGCATACCATTTACTTAGGGCATATGATTATTTGTTTTATTTTCAATTGAACTTGAACATGTGTGCATAGTAATCTACTTTGAGCATATGGTTATTTGATTCATCTTCATATAAACATATCCGCATAGTCATCTACTTTGAGCATATGGTTATTTTATTAGAAGTTTTTTTCCAGAGGGAAGTGGAAGCTTGCATTCATTTCTTAAAGCTAGAGGATGGGCAACTTCTATATCTGCTGGGGTTGGGGATGAAGGATTGCAGCGATCTTCTATAGCTTATATATTTAACATCTCTATACGCCTAACCGACTCAGGGTTAGAAGAGGTAGTTTTGTTGTTCTACTTCTCATGCTAAAGTTAGATTGTAAAAGTACTTCTCTAAATCCATTTAATGTCCGATCATGCATGCTTTTATTGCCTCTACCATAAACAACAACAGTGGACCGTATTGTTCCTCCTTGGCATGCACAAGGATATAGATCCCCATCCCCCTCCTGGTAGAGGCTATTGCTTACTTGGGATTTCACTTTTTTTTATATATATTCTATCTAATCCTAATGTTCATAATCATTATCCCTTTCATTTCTATCTTTTTTCGGTCCATTAAAGCTACATTTCTTATGTTATACAATATTACCCAATTTGCAGATTTTTGCAATTATTGGTTTTGTTTATCAATACTTTAAGCTATTGCGCCGTGATTCTCCCCAAGAATGGATATTTAAAGAGCTACAGGATATAGCCAACATGGAATTTAGGTTTGCGGAGGAGCAACCTCAAGATGATTATGCCGCTGAACTTTCAGGTACTTATTTAGTTTTCATTATTACTTACTTATAATGGGGTTTTGTTTTAATCTTTGTTGTCAGTAAATTTTCTATTTGCACGCGTAATTTTGTTGATTTATTCTGGCAAAGGGTTGCATTTATTTTGAAAACACCAATAGTTCTGTGGATTGTTGTCTGTATCCCATAATGATCTAAGAATGCCACTTAACCAATGCCAATGAGCATGCACTTGATGGATTTTGAGTGAACCTAAAATTCATTTTATGATAGTATGTTCAAACCATTCATGATGCATGAGTGTCATCTGATTTATAATTGACTGAGTCTACTAAGAGTTTCTAGAAGTTGAATGATACCAATTGTTGTCCCCCAAAAGACCAAATCCATAGGATTGGGGTAGCGTTGTAATGCTTTAGTAATTTTTTTTGTATTGCTAGAAATGATAAGAATGAGACTATCCAAGTAAGATTCGGTGTAACCTCGTTTTAAGAAAAAACAAAGGAAAATCATATAAGGTTGTTGACATGCAATGTATGGAGGTTAATGATCCCATAAAGAAAGGTGAGTGAATTCAATTAGGATAAACTAAAAGGGATGGGGTAGACCAAGGCAACCTGAAAAGTAGTAAAAGCATTATGTGATGATGCTTGGCTTGACAAAAGAGATATCACTTGATATAATGAATTGGAGAAGAAAAATAAAGTACACCAAGGAGTTTTGTTAAAGAAATCATGTAGCCAACTCCAACGTTGTTTAAAAAATGATTTGGTTGTTGCTTTTATTATGTCATTTTATCTTGTTTAGGATATTAATGATCTATTTTTGTTTATTGCAGAAAATTTACTTGTTTATCCAGCAGAACATGTTATATATGCGGATTATGTGTACAAGGTTTGGGATGAGGAAATGATAAAGCACGTGTTGGGTTTCCTGACACCAGAGAGTATGAGGGTTGATGTGGTATCAAAGTCCATAAAGTCTCAAGGTAAATCTTTGTCTCGTTGTCAATCTTACTACATTCCCCCCTCTCACTCCTTCTCTTTTATCCCCACCCCACAAACTTCACAGCAAGAAAATATTTTTGAACTGCTAATGCACCATCTACTCTCGGCTTTTCTATAGAAATATTAGTTCTGCTGGAAATTATCTGCTTAACTTTTAATTCTCATTATTTATTTACTTACTAAAAATTGTATCAGATTTCCATTGTGAGCCTTGGTTTGGATCACATTATACCGAGGAAGATATTTCTCCATCTTTGCTTGAACTGTGGAGTGATCCTCCGGAAATTGATGCTTCCTTCCATCTACCTTTGAGGAATGAGTTCATTCCATGTGATTTTTCTATTCGTGCTAATAATGCATCTAACAATGCTGGAAATGTATCTTCTCCAATATGCATACTTGATGAACCGTTGATGAAGTTGTGGTACAAGGTAGATAATACCTTCAAACTTCCTCGAGCAAATACATATTTCCGGATAAATTTGAAGGGAGGATATGATAATTTAAAGAGTTGCTTAATGACCGAGTTATTCATTCACCTTCTGAAAGATGCACTGAATGAGATCACATATCAGGTTATTTCCCCTTCTAAGAATCTATTATTTTATTGTTTTTCCTGCTTATTTGTTGTGTGGAACTTTGAATTACTCAAGTCTTTTGAAAACATACTCCCAGGGATTGTTCTCTATCGGAACTTGTAATGGCCCATGGATAGATTGTAAAATCAGCAGATTTAACTTCCCTTATTGACTAATCTAATTTTACCATTTCACTGCATGCAAAGTTTTAGTTTATTATACTCTTGAAATTTTTTGGTGTCATACTATTTTTAAAGAAGCGTCCATCTACAAGATTATCATTTTTTTAATTTCCCTATTCCCCAATCTGTTAGTTATTCTGTTCGTTAAATGTTATTTTAATTTCTGTGAGTAATATTTGGCAGCCTGTTGTAATTTCTCATGTAAATTCATCTTTACTTATATGACATTTGAGCTCTGAGATTCTTTTTATGCAGGCCAGTGTTGCCAAGTTGGAAACTTCTGTATCCATTTTTAGCGATAAGCTGGAGCTTAGGGTCTATGGCTTCAATGATAAGCTACCAGTTCTCTTGCTTAAAGTCTTGACGGTGGTAAAATCTTTTTTGCCTACAGAAGATCGTTTCAAGGTATCCATCAACTTCTTAATCTATTGTGCTATTGCTCTTCACACACGTTTGGTTGCATCACATGGTTGTCTGCATATATATATTTTTTTCATGTGCTTTTTTTATAGCTTCTTCTGGTTAACTTAATTACTGTCTTTTGGAATGGTATAACTATGAACATTTTAACTACTCAAATCATTCACAATGTGGGAAACCTTACTGGATTCTGGTAGAAATTGTTATTTATTGTTTATTTGTTAGAACGTGATATTAATGCTTAATACAGGTCATCAAAGAGGATATGGAGAGAACTTTGAAAAACGCCAACATGAAGCCTCTAAGTCATTCATCGTACTTGAGACTGCAAGTATTATGTCAGAGTTTCTATGATGTGGATGAGAAGCTAAAGATTTTAACTGATATATCTGTTGCTGATTTGAAGACATTTATTCCTAATCTTTGTTCACAGGTACAGAAAAATATTTCATATATGATTATTTTAGCGCAGTGAATTGTTGATGATCAACATTGTACTCCTTAGCTTTTTGTGGATTAATTTTTATGCTTCCTTGGCCTTTCACATATGTTATTTGTAAGTCAGATTCCGCCAACATGTATAATCAACGATCTAGGATGCATCTTAACTATTTTTAAGGTATCAGAATCGAAGGGTTGAAGACATTGATATAGACAGTCACTGACTGTACATACAAAGACAGTATGACCTAGGAATCTAGGGCATGTCTTAACTAACTTGAAAGTTTCAGAATTGATGAGTTACATACATGGGTGCCTATACAAAGACAGACCCAACAGGCTTACAAGTTATATAAAGATGACTGAGTGGAAAAAATATATATAAATGCATGGTAAAGATTCATTTATTTGCTGGAGGAGTTAGCTTGAAAACATGTGGAAGTTTGGAAACTTGTACTTTGAAGATCAGATCTTGACATTTGAGTTCTCTGTATAAATCATGGTGTCGGCAGTCAGTTTTTTTTCGTCGGCAGTCAGATTATGTAAAGAAAAATGTTGGAAAAGGAATCTAAGTTCCATACAATGATGATATTCATATGAACAGTATATCCTTACTTCTTATTGCATATCCTACTTTATAATAAAATCACCTAGGAAGATCAATTAAATTATCATTGTCACCAGGTCTCTTTTTTGGCCCTTTTCTATTACTTTCGAATGACATTTGTCTTTTTGTATCTTGTACAGATTTACATAGAAGGCATTTGCCATGGCAATTTGTTAGAAGAAGAAGCAATTAGCTTATCAAATATCTTTAAAGCCAACTTTTCTGTACAACCACTTCCTGTCGACAGGAGACATTTGGAGCATGTTATATGTCTTCCCCCGGGTGCCAACCTTGTTAGAGATGTCGCTGTGAAGAATAAGTCTGAAACAAATTCTGTGATTGAGGTAACTAAATGTCGACCAATTTCTAGTCTTCCCTCCAGTTCTTCAAGATCCCTGTGTTTCCATCATCTTAACTGTCTCAATTGTTTGCTCTGTTCCTGGTTCTGGTTCAAATTGCAGTTATATTTCCAAATTGAACAAGAAGACGGGATTGAATCAGTTAAATTGAAGGCTTTGGTAGATCTTTTTGACGAAATTGTGGAAGAGCCACTTTTCAATCAGCTAAGGTGATTTTATCCTGGTTCCGGATTATATATAGAATAGTTTTAGATGATATAATTTTAGTGTTGTCTGTTTGACTGGGGTTTGGGGTGATGGTGTTAAGATGTGGAACTGGGAATGCTCTTACTGTTTTCAAGATGTGTGCTCACTATTGTTGCTCTCCTGTGCCAAGTAATTATCTGGATAGGGTTAAAGTATGATTGTAATGGTCTAGAATTGTGCAGATAAAAATACAAACTGTCTACCACGCCTATTAGAGATAAATTGAAGATTGTAATAGCAGATCATAATATAAAAAATTGGGGTATGATGTCATTTATGTACACAACTATTGTTACTCTTCTAGGGACTAGGGAGTATGGAGAGGGTTGTGTATGTACCCCGGCCATTATTGCTCTTCTATGGAAAAGGTCATTTACCCAGCCATTGTTGGTTTTAGTGGCCTAGAAATGTGCAGATGAAATTGAAACCTGTCGGCCATATCTCCCATGAGTGATAAATTGAAATATGTAATAGCAAATCCTAATAAAAAAATTGGGGCATGTAGAGGGTCAATTATTTACCCAGCCTTTTGCAGGAGGTTATTTCCCTGACTTGAACCTATGGCCTTACAGCAGGACCAAGAATGTTACATATGAAAATGTTGCCATAATTAAAATAAAGTTCTATTAAAATTTACTTTTCTATGTTGTTTTTTTTTCATGTTGCTCTGTATTTTCTTTTTCAGGACAAAGGAGCAGCTTGGCTATGTTGTCGAGTGTAGTCCTCGACTAACATACCGTGTCTTGGGGTTCTGTTTCTGTGTTCAATCTTCCAAGTATAATCCAGTCTACTTACAGGGGAGAATCAACAATTTCATAGACAGCGTGGAAGAGTTGTTGGTATGCACTCGTCTACATTTCATGTGTTTAAGAGCTTTTCCTGTGTTTCTCTATAGGTATAAGCATGGTGTCTCCAAATTGATTAGGCAATTCTACATTTTAATTGCGGAACTACGGAGTTGCCTGGGATAAGGATAAGATGATTTTTTGTAGGTCAAATCCATCGGGTATTTTTTGGCTGAAATATTTTAAGTTGGGTCTCTATATCATACAAAAAGGAGACCACCACAAATTATTTTTAGTTGGATAAGGTACATTGGTGTTGCCTTGTTTAAGGATTAGATGATTATATTTTGTAGGTCAATTCCATCAGGTGTACTTTGGCTAAAATAGTTTTAGTTGGGTCTCTATCATACAAAAAAGATCCACCACAAATTGTTCCAGCCAAACATGATAGTGCAGTTTGGTACACAAGATACGACCTTCAGTTTGTAATTATTCATATTTTATCGACGTCTTACACAAGCCTTAGTTTTACTATTACAAGAAATGACTTATGAGGATTCAATTTTAATATCAAATAACTAAACTGAATGTTTAGAATCTTGTGTGCATTAATTTGTTTATATGTATCTATCGGTATTGCAGAATGGACTTGATGACGAATCCTTTGAGAATTACAAAAATGGATTAATGGCAAAGCTACTGGAAAAAGATCCATCCCTTGCATATGAAACCAATCGATTCTGGAATCAGATTGTTGACAAAAGGTACTCTGTATGGTTTTTTTTGGCTGGGATAGATGGTGCTTGTTTGCTTGCGTAGCTGTATCATTTTGATTATGCAATCTGCATATCTGATCTAAAAGATCAGTCTTGTCTAGTAGCTCATACATGTTGAAATATATCATATTCAAAAGATTTGTTTGTTGGCTGTTAAAATGGATTTTAAATTCCATATTATATGTTAGTAATATATAGACTTACCTGTACTCATGGAGTTTTTACATATGAACAATTAATAGGGCGTAAAAAATTGAGAAATCATAGATATTATTGTATTATAGTTTACAGTTCTGTTCAATTATTGATTACACGCAAGTCCAGCGACTTTGGGTATTATTGGATGAATAGTCTAATCTTAGCTGCAAATTTTATGGTCTACCGTTCCCTCCTTTTTGTGGCAAATGTGATTTTCCTTGAAAGTAAAAACATTGTCTGATCAGACTGTAATAATGTGCATGTCCTTGTAGTAGTTGTTCTGATACTAATTTTGTCCTTCAGGTATATGTTTGATTTCTCGGAGAAAGAAGTGGAGGAACTTAAAAGCATTCAGAAGAATGACGTTATCAAATGGTACAAGATATATCTGCAGCAATCATCTCCAAAGTGTCGGAGGCTTGCAATTCGAATCTGGGGTTGTAATACGGACATGAAAGAGGCTGAAACACAACCTGTGCCCGCGGAGATCATTAAAGACGTTGCAGCTTACAAGTTGTCATCCAAATTCTACCCAAGCAAATGTTGATATAAATCAACAGTCAGGCTATTGAACCATTTAATGCCTCAATTTTGATAAGAGGCCGAGTTGGTGAGGATATTCAGTACTGTAATTTGATTTTTAGATAGAGAAATGAAAATTTGTAGACAGTAACTTTTATTCAAGTGTGACTATTATTTGCTTGTATGGTGAATCCTTTATATTCTGTTTCTAATGGAGCAATAACTTCTACTGTCTCTCCGGAGATTTTTGGAGGGATCATTCACACGAAAAAACCACATGTATTTGCAATCCAGGTTTAGTTTTGAATTAGTCAAGGCTTATTTATCATTCTGGTCTTCAAGTTTAGAAAGTCTATCAAAATGTAGTTGGGCCAACTTAGGGATGTAAAAATTCTCCCAAATCTCGAGCGGACACACAATACCTAGTCTGACGGGGTGGGGACAAGATTATAAGGCCCACCGTGAACTTGCACTGTTTCCACTCATACATGACGATATCTTAAATATGACAGAGACTTGATATTTCCAATCCAATAGAATGGGGATGAGTATCACAAAACTTGTTATGTTGTCATTTCTAGGCCAATTTTAGCCTCATCAAACTTTGATACCACTGTTGAGGGACAGGGCCTTCTCAAAGAGAATGTTGTTCTAAATCTCATGTCACTCCCTACTTTATATTTTTGTTGGATATGAACTTGAAATGTGCACGAGAATGTGATTAACATTTGGAATAGAATGAAGTGAAAGTGGGTATATGCATTGTTGGTACTGGTAGACAAATAAAGGTGGCTGTGCAGTGTAGTCTGGTGTGTGTTGTGTTGGGCATAGTCAAAATGAAAATAATGTCCACTTCACTTCACCCACTATCAAATTCTAAGCGCAATTTGCATCCATGCTTTCCTTTCCTTTCCTATCCTATCTTATGTGGTCATGTTTATTTTTGTCCTTCATTCAACAACAATCACTTATCTTTACTTCACAAAAATTCAATATCAATATCAATATCAACATCACAACCAATAAATAATGGTCCTTTTCAATGTGATTGGTTCTTATTTTCTCCATGTCCTTAAATTCAAATTCGGGTATGATAGTTATATCAAAAACTAATTTGATGGTCACAAAAGGTTTTATTCACTAATTTAATTTTAGTGCAAATTACAAATGATTACCTTTAACTATAATCACAAACTCATATAGCTATCAAATATTCAAAATTTTACACAATACTTATCCAAATAAATATTTTATTTATAATGTTACAACTCTTTTAGAAAGTACCAATCACTATTCAAACAAGTTTGATCTCACCCTGTTCTACTATATGATGTAACACAAAAACAAATATTAACGGTTGGTCTGCCGCTATTAAATACGATAAATTTTATATTGCGACAAAATAGCAGTGATACATGACATGCGTTTCTTATAGGAGAACGTGGTATAACTTTTTTGCTCGACTGTAAAAAAAAAGTACTAAGTTCTACACCCAAAATCATCTCACAGAAAGTCCTCTCAATTCTCCTACAATTTTTTCCACCAAAATTTCTACTACAAAACACTCAAAATGCCCGCTTATAAATTGTCTAGAAATGGGGGTTTGTACGCTGCCATAAATCCCAAACGGTTATATTCCACAAACGGTCTGATTTTTGAACATTGCGTGGAACTTATGGCCGCGCACATGTCAAGGTTCGATGCCTATGGAATCTTATCATTTCTATATTCTATCATATTGCCAAATTGGTGGAGTGGTAGTTATTTTATTTATTTATCAATTTACTAATTTACATATTGTTTGAACAAGATCAAGGGGCGGATGTCCTTGTCGTATTTGACAATTTGGTGTTTTAAACTCCAATTTGCATCAAACCTATCCCAATTTTCTACATAAATTATCATCAAATTTGATTTACACTGCTGTGCATTGCTAGGAGGCCACACTAAATATTCAATTAGAATTTTAATAGATTTGAAAAGACTTTTAAAGTCTTGTGGTATTCAATCAAGATTTCAAAAAGACTTTTAAAGTCTTGTGGTATTCAATCAAGATTTC
>JAYMTS010000121.1:0-14040 GCA_036898005.1 Geranium phaeum
TTTCCGGTTAACCGAGCATCCGGTTTTCAATTAATTCCATTCCGGTCTCGGTTTCAAAATAGAATAACCGGAGTAGGCCGGTTCGGCTTTCGGTTCATTAGACTGGTTCCGATTAACCGGGTTTGAGCACCCGTAGGGATGCATGTGAGAAAAATAATTTTAAGAGGTATCATGTGAGATTTAGCTTATTCCAAGTAGTGTTGGGTGAGATTATCACTGATAAAAACTGATACATTGTGAGTGACGCTATTCTATTTGTAGCACCACAACGCAGAACATCAGTTACTCCACTCGTTGGCAGAGACTGAGAGCATCTAAGTTTACTCCAATATGGCTGAAAATGGTTGGAGCTCCTCAAACTCAAATCAAATCCTCGACATCTATTTTCATTCACAATTTCGTCCTCTGAAAATCTCCTCTTTTTTCAGATTTACTCTCCGACTTCCAATCCACCGCAGTTGATGCAGCCAAGAGAGCCGGCGAGGTACAATCCCAAGTTTAAATATTTCAACTTTCCATTTTGATGGGTTTGTATATGGATTGAATTTGATGGGTGAGTCCATGTCATGATTTGCAGATTATCCGGAGAGGGTTTTACCTGAAAAAGAATGTGGAGCACAAAGGCACGGTAATTATATATATTGTTCACCTTGTCTCATTTTGGGGATGTTGGAAACTTGTAAATGTTGACAAAATGGATATGAATTCTAAAAGTACACCAGTACGTTATGATGATCTCAATCTTCATTTGGGTATAATGTGGAATGATGGTTAAGGAAGAAAACCAAGTTCTGAGAAGAGTTCAAATCTATCTGCTACATAAACACATAATATAAGCCACCAATGTTCTTCTATAAGGTATATGTAGGATGGTTGTTCTCTTTCTTATTGCACTGTGTTATTTAGGTGGATTTGGTCACAGAAACGGACAAGGCATGTGAAGATCTTATATTCAATCTTCTCAAAGAGAAATACTCCACACATAAGGTGAACTCTCAAGTCATGTTTCTGCTATATGCATATTTATATCTAAACAAGTTTTGATTTGTTTCTCTCAAGTTCATTGGAGAAGAAACTACTGCAGCTTGTGGTATTAGTGAGCTCACCGATGAACCAACCTGGATAGTTGATCCTCTTGACGGGACCATTAACTTTGTGCATGGGTAAATATATGTTCTGTGCATTTACCAATTCAAATTTGTATTATCATTTTTTGATTCCATTCTCATAAATGTAAAAATTCATGCTTGTAGGTTCCCGTTTGTGTGTGTCTCCATTGGTCTTACCATTGGGAAGGTTCCCACGGTTGGTGTTGTTTACAACCCGATTATGGAAGAGGTGAAAATTGTTACTCTCCACTCGTGTTTGCTTAGACATATTGGTACAGTGGTCATAGAATAATACATAGCTTAAAATATGTTTGGCAAAGTCCAAAATCCTCCTCATATATGTATATAGTACACATTGGTGCACATATTTGCGAAATTTCCGACTTTCCAAACACCAGCTACTTTTACAGATTTCTTGTTTGAGCTTTGTGTTGTTTTGGGTTTCGGCATGCACACAGTTGAAAACTAATTGAATATCTTACTAATTACTGACAATTCTTATATTGGATCTTGGGAGCCATACATTTTCTATTATCATAATGGTTTGTTGGTGAGTTGTATACATTTAACAATTTTTAGTATTTTACCAACAAATCTTAGAGTTTGTTTTTCTTTTATCTAGCTTTATACTGGCATCCGTGGAAAAGGTGCTTTTCTTAATGGAGCTCCCATAAAAGGTGGGTATCCTCGTCTTTCGTTTGTCTTGGTGTTTCCATACTCTTTATTCTTAGGTTGCATTTGTATAAGGGTTTGGGAATGGGAATAGAATCACTTCAATTTGCAAGTAATTTAGCTTCATATTGATTCTCATTCCTATTCCTATTCCCAAAGCATCTCATAGAAAAATGTTGATTTCCATTTTTAAATTGGGAATGGGAATAAGGTGATGCAACTTGTAAGGTAACGAAAATGGGAATGGACTCATGGATCATAAAAACTTTGTATCTCTCTTTATTTACACACGAGACATGGTTATTCCCTTCCCACACAATAAAAATTGAAACACAACCTTAGTTATTTGTTAATATCTAACGGCTCAATGTTAGTGTTTTGAAAATCTGCAGTGTCATCTCAAGCTGAACTTGTGACGTCTCTCCTTGTAGCTGAGGTAAGTGTGTTGGGATTTCAAACTAGTTTTGGGGACTATATAGTATTGGACTGATAATACAATTAGGTAAGCTTTGAGAGTGAAGTGAGTGATGAGAAAAACTCTGTTTGTGCTCGCCGAAAGTCGTATCTTAGATTCTTAGGCTGCAATGTAAATTTATTTTATTTGTTATACTGTTAAGTTTCAATTTTACCCTCGTCATTAGCTTTTACGCTCTCTCAGTCATTTGACAGTTCTGCATTGGTCATATACGTTTTCTTAAGCTTAAACATCCATGTTAACACTATATAGTGTATGTCTGTTCTATTAAATCTACCCTCAAAAGATACCAACATCCCTCTTCTCAATTCTCATGGCTATCATTTGCTTGTTGTCGACAAGACCTAATAATTTCATTGGTTTTTCCTTGCTTTTTGAGTTCTGGGGGAAATTGGAATCTCTGCCCGTCGACTTGTTACAAGGAATATAAAATATAAGAGCTTTATACCACAAACACATCATTTCTACTATTCTAACTGAGGATTACATATATACCGGACAAAAGTAGAGGATTAAGTAAATGATGTGATTGAGGTCGCATTTTTCATTCAAACATGTTGCAATCTAATCAAAATAATTCTTTTTGGAATGGCAGGATATACCAAATCGTGAAAAGTCATCCATAGACTCCGCTACAAATAGAATTAATAGCTTGCTTTTTAAGGTAAGAAATTGAAAGTTCAAATGGAAGCTGCTCAGTTTTGAACAAAACATGTCTTCAGTTCCATGTATTAAGTATTGTTTTCTCGTCTGAACAGGTTAGATCCCTCCGTATGTGTGGCTCCTGTGCGCTGGATCTCTGCGGAATTGCTTGTGGAAGGGTTGATTTGTTTTACTTAGTAGGATATGGAGGACCCTGGTGCGACTTTATTATCTGTATAATTATTTCATTACATATTATTCTGATGTATTAATTATTAACACAAATGGCTCCTTGTGCAGGGATGTGGCAGGTGGTGCCGTCATTGTCACAGAAGCTGGTGGACTTGTATTTGATCCGTAAGTGATAGTTAATATGCAGTAAAAATAAAACTAGTAGTAGGCTTTTTGTCGAGTTCTGAAGGTCGTGTTTTTGCAACAGATCTGGTAAAGATTTTGACATCACAGCTCAACGAGTCGCAGCTTCAAACCCCCTTCTCAAGGACGCTTTTATCGAGGCTTTGCAAGAATCGGAATGATGAAATCGCCTTCAATCAACATAATAAGGTATCCCTGTCCTTATAAACTTGATCCCACCAAAGGGTATTTGAAGAATTGCATTATTAGGGATAAACTAATGGTTGTGAACATTGTTCTGTATTCTGGCTAATGACTCAACATGGTTGGTAATGCAAATTGCCTTACTTGAAATTGTACCATGCATGAGTAATTTGGCATGAAACTATAACATTCAAATGATCTGTTCGGAAAAAAATGTGGTAAAGAGATGATTTGTATCAAGCAATTTTGAGTTCACCTTGTCTTCTTCAAAGAGAAAGGAAATCTACCTATAGAAGGGAAGATGAGCTTTAGGTTAGTGTTTAAAAATTGAAATAATTGTATAAACTCGAAGTGTTGCATGAAGTATTTCGTGAGCTACGTTTATTGCAAAAGAAATAGTCGAAAAAGTACTTTTCATAATCATTTTCTTAACTAGTTAAATTGCAAAAGTCTTTCCTCATTTGTTCTTTATTTGGAAGGTAAAACCGTCATTTTAAGGGGGGGAAAGGTGGTAACATAATCAAATTTTAATCTATTTGACAGATTTTTTTAGAAGGTGCGAGATATTTTTTGGGTATAAACATAGTATATGGATATTGTTTATCAAACTTGGGTACTATACCAAGAATTTTTGCAATTATTCTTTTAAATTTAAAGATTTGAGCCAATGGAATAGTGAATCCTTAATATGTGTATTTATATTATATAGCAAGAGCAAAGAGAAGGTTACAATAACGTGGTCTATGCTCTCGAAAAACACAATACAACATAAACGGTCCGATGGGGATGAACAAACAATATAGTTAATGCTTGTGAAAACATCATCATCATCGATCTCAAGTGTTGGTCTTCCATGGTTTGTATCCTTTGTCCAACATTTCCTCAATCTCCTCGAACTGTAGCCCTTTGGTCTCAGGCACCAAGAAATATATCCCTATCATCCCGACGGTCGAGTATCCGGCGAACACCAGGAAAGTCCCCGCTGACCCGACCGCCTTTGTCAACGACAAGAACGTACCGCTCACTATCAGATTCGACGTCCAATTGCAAACTGCAGCTATCCCTCCTCCGATGCCCCGATACCTCAACGGGTAGATCTCCGAGTTCACGATCCACGGGGCTGACCCGAGACCCGGAGAGTAAGATATTATGTAAAATGCCATGAACATCACTGCAATGAAGCCGATCCTGCTGGGACAGCCGTCTGGGTACCATGTCCTGTTACTTGCTCTGCATTGCTCTTTCACTTCACTTTCTTTAGCCAAACACGCTCCCGGTTGAAACTGTCATCATTTGAACACATAACATATAGGCTGTGCATGATACGGATTTTATAGATTAGATCGTTCACTCTATTTGTGGCCATTATACTTCAAAGAGAAAAAAAAACTGTTCAGTACACTTAACTATAGTCGAATTCTACTTTACTACTCTAACTATTCCCAAATTAGTCATTAAATTTATAAGTTTATATCAATTAGAGAGATGGGTTGTCTCTGATGTTGCACTCCGGTGCAATAGGACTCCCTCTATACAATTGTTGTTGATTTGTTTTCCAAAACCCAAAACAAATCAAAATCTCAAATCCAAACCAAATTTTCAGAACAAAAAGTAAACAAAAATCTCAAAATAAAAAAACAAGCCAACAATAATTAGAGAGTGTGAATATGAACGGTGATATGCAATTTCGTGGGAGTGCTTAGTCAGAGACAATTCATTAGCCCTAATAACCTAAATTTAAGGAAATTTAGGGATATAATTTTCATTTTATATGATATTAGTGGTAGGATATAACATTAACGGTAAGGGGGAAAAATGAAGTTCGAATACCAAATCTGCAACTTTAGAATAATTTATATTTACCTATTTAGAACCACTGTAGAAACTTAATTTAAAACTTCTAGCTCAAGCAACTCCAAAACTAGCAAAAACATATAAAATTCAAATTTTTATAAAAACATATTTGATTTAGCCCATACTAGCTAGTACCTTGTTGGTCGGATTGGCACAAAACCCACACTCTGCTTTCAAGCAGGCCATACAGTTCCACCTCGCCCTATCCGGCGCATTCACAAAAGCCGAACACGACCCATTTCTCAGCCCTGGGAACTTCCCTGACTCGCCCGGGTCCAGCCCGGGCGAGCGAGCAGCCGAGACATAAAAAACAAGCGTGAGCACTAGGAGACAAGTAATAATCCCCGTCAAAGACAGCATCATCATCCTCCTCCTCCCGAACCGGTCCACGAACGTCATGCTCACCAGCGACCCCACAGCATTGAGCCCCGCCGTGATCAGAGACAATGCCATCGCCGTCGAGTTCGAGGCGAACCCCGCGAACTGAACGATGGATGCCCCGTAGTACATGACGCTGTTGATGCCGCACAACTGCTGGACAACCTGCGTGCACACGCCCGCGTACAGCGCTCGCCGCGTCACCTTGTCCGTAAACGCCCCTTTTACTTTATTCCCCAAACTGCCCCCGGCCGCCTTGTCCAGCGTCTTCTCGTGCTCGATCGACGCTTGTAGCGATTTCATCTCGTTTTCGATCTCCTCCGCCGGGTAGATTTTCTCGAGTATCTCTCGTGCCTCCTCTACCTTGTTCTGAATGCGTGACAAACCGCGCGGATCGTTAGTGCTGCTGCCAAGTTTGAGATTTTAATGAATGTTGGTTTTGATTATGGACCTTTCTGTAGAGGTATCTGGGGGATTCTGGGAGTGTTAGCATTAGGAAGAATTGGATGAGAGCGGGAAGTCCTGCAATGCCGAGCATCCATCTCCACGTTCCGCTAACCTGAAACAAGCCAAGTGTGTTAAAAAGAGAATGACAAAACGATCATATATGTATGTATTCGCAAAAGACTAGTCTACTTAGCTTAGTCTAGTATAATGTGTATATGAACTCTCATTTTGTTTTATATTTATTATGTGTAGATCTTTTTTATCCCTGTTCTGGACCAATTCTTTGGAATCTGTGTTATCGGTCTTTTAACCCATGTGTCAGCTTCTGAAGATGAAACCGTTGTGTACTAAGATTCAAACTTAGGACCTCACATGTGTAGACTTGAACTCAGATGTGACATCTTATAGCAGATGTGTACCTTTGTGAATCCAAGATTGATGAGGTAAGATAGAAACTGGCCTCCGGTGATCATCAAGCCGTTGGTGCTGACAAGAGCGCCACGGATCCTATGAGGAGAAGCTTCGGAAATGTAAAGAGGGGAAGTCATGGAAGCCATACCAACTCCAAGACCGATGAAGAGCCTCCCCACGATGATGATCATGGGATTGGGAGCAAATCCCATAATCATCGACCCGGCGAAGAAGAGCACGTCTGCAATTAACATTGTTGTCTTCCTCCCGACTATGTCATTCATCACTCCACCCAACCCGGCACCCATTATAGCCGTTAAAATCGCTGAGCTCACTATCCATTCCTGCAGTATTAATTTACTCACCACCCACCATTAGGCTAAGGTAAAGTCTACATATATACGGATTGTGGTTTGCCAAAAACTCACTTGTAACTTCGTGTTCTTGTCTACTTCTTCAAAGTCCTCGCGAATGTAGAGCATAGCTCCGGAAATCACTCCTGCAGCCCCCCCAAAACAAGAAAAAATTTGAATTAAACCGTCGGTTTGATGGATTTTAACAAATTGTTCATAAATTGTAGATGATTACAACAAATGTTTTAATTAGAACTTTGTGTTCTTGTCTACTTGTTTGAATTATCCCTGTATGATATATGTATGTATACATGTACCGGTGTCGTAGCCAAAGAGGAGGCCTCCAATGCCGGCTGAGCAGGCAAGCTTCATGATGTAAGGTGTTCTAAAAGTTATCCTCCAGCATTCTGTATATTCTGTATTGTCTGCTACTGCAGACCCTCCTTCAACCATTGTTTATGGCCTTCTTTCCTTAATTTATGCAATAAACCCTTTTGTACATACAGAGGAAATGTAAAAAAAAATCAGTATGAGATGAAATATACACACGCATATATAAATGTGATATCAAGAACATATGATCAGCTCACCAATGTGATATCAAGAATCCGGAAATCAAACCCGGCACCAATGGGAAGAAAAAGAAACTTGATGAAATCTGTATGGTAAAATGGTATTACTGACTGAAATTGCATAAGAATGCAACTCACTGTCTCTGTCTTTGTTTTTCAATCCTATACTTTTTGTTGTTTTTTATTCTTATAAGTTTTATTTATGTTTTATTTCTAACAAAATGAGTCTTTATTGAGAAGTCACTGAACCTAATTTGTGAAAAAGAGGAAGATGGAAGTGGTGGAATTTATAATAAGAAGCCAGTTGAGCTTGTGATACAGTTATGCATTCATGGCAGGGACGCATTTTTCTCCATGCATTTACCATTTCTTGACAAGAGCTCTGTTTCAATCTAAAGATAGTATGTAACGAAGAGAAATGCCTAAAATAGAAAGAAATGAGGTCTTGCTCAGTTGGGTCAGAGGGAAGACATTTCCAGCTCTAAGATTTTCATGTTTGGATAAGTTTGAGAAAAAAAGAAAACATTATTTGACTAGCATGCTTACATGAATGCTATAAATATATTTGTAATAAATTTTTTTATTAGGAAGTCATGTGACTAAACTTGCCTATAATTGGTTAAAGTTAGCTGGACACTGCAATAAACTATTCATGATATCAGGTTATAACAATTTATTTTTTGAGAATAAGTTACAACAATTTTTAAAACAAGTCTAAAGTGTATATTTAGCTCTACTCATTATCTTTTGTATTATAAATGAAAAATTGCACAAAATTGTAGTTAGCTACACAAAATTTACATAGAACCGCAGTAAACAAAAAATTGTTAATAATTATTAGGGTTAAGCATACCTTGTTTGTATATACATTTCAGTAAAGGAAACATTGTTAATGGCCATCATTAAATCTTCTTCACACACCTTGAGTAATCCAAATCTTGTCATCGTCGAATTTTAATTAGGCGGAGGATCACGATATGCTCCCAAAAGAGGCAGAGAACGTGCTCTTTCGCATTTTTAGAGAAGTGGAGTCATGAGAGGAAATTCTCGAGGAGGAATGACATTTTGTGCAATGAGACAACACGAATTATGGTAAAGATGCACTTAAAAATGTCATTTGTGCAGAACTTGAGGGCGAGCAAGAAGGCTTTCTCAAAGTCTGTGTAAATAAGATGGAACATAAACATTTACTTCGCTATATATATACTAGTAGAGAATTTCATCAACAAGCTCTTTTTTAGCCCATAAAAAATCAAGAAAAGTGAAACAACACAAATGGCCAAATGAAGTTTCTATTAAACTTAATAATCCAGTTTGACAAAAGGGATATTGAAATTTGAAACTAACAATGGGGAATCGAATTTTTGGATGGTGATGTTAAAACAGAACTTCGATAAGCTTCACATTTCCATTAAGAAACTCTTATGTAAAAAAGGCACATTTTCTTTTGTGAAAAAAATGGAAGTGAGAATTAGGAAATGATGACACTCAAAATGATCAAGCTTACAACCCTTCATAAACTATGAATTGTGAATACGAAATGATGAGACTCACTGAAGAAATGAGATGGAGCAGAGAAATTCCATAATTGCTGCTGATGAGAGCTCAGCTTAGGTAGGAGTTCAAAAATAGTGGAAGGAGAAGGGACAAAAACCATTCCTATCTCTGTATTTGGGTAATTGCAAAAAACTGCTCTATTGTTTGACACTTTTGCAAAATCTGTGTATTTTTATAAAATGACGAAATTGCCTTTGAAAGTAATTTTTTTTTATCTTCTAACTAAAATTGTTATAATATAATTATTAATAATATATTAAAATTTTCTAATGACATAACTCTTTCATACAAATTGTTAACTATTTATAATATATATTAAACCCACTGTTGATTTTCATTTTCTTGTTCATTTAATTTTTGTCCATGTAAAATGCAATAGTACTTAAAATGACAACGGAAAATATAAAGTCATTGGGCCACACAGGTCTCCATAATAATTATGCCCCATTCTTAAACATGTACCCCCCTAGAGAACCGGACATTATGATTTGCATGATCCTGCTCGAGTAAGAATAAAAGCAATTGAAGGAATCCATATCCACGTAAAAAAATCCATTTCTTCTGTAAATGAGCCAAAACTATTATTCACATCCGATCTTACTCTCTAGCGTTCCTAACACAAGGGCAAAACCAACCCTCAAACTTTATTTACACAAGATTGAGCATGACTGAAGAAACATATTTACATTACTGCTGGATTTGTAATTTTAAATCCCATAGACAATTGTTAATACAATGAACTCCATTGTGGCAAGGAAGACCAAGCATGTCCACAAATGCCACAAGCAGCCGAATCATACTTCACCTTCAACTATCTGGAGCTTGATTTTGAAGACTCATTTTCCTGCATGATACAACCCAAAACTGTTAGCGTCTTTCCATTGAGTCGTCAATTAAGAGCACTATAAAATGGCTAGTAGCCATCTATCCATGATATTTTATTTACAAGCATCACACAACTATTACTACTATTCTTAGTAGTTTAATTAATGATTTGATTATGTTCGAATTCAACAGTGAGCTATTGTAAATCGCTAATATTCATATTGCTTTACACATACAACAATGAAGTGTTGAAAACGTGATATTCATGTAGATATACAAAATCACATACATGCTATGTATTTATTTTCTATTCTGTAACAACTAGGCATCCTAATACTGCACACCAAAAGAATGAACTGCTAAGTATCACCTAAAGTTATATTATAGGCAGATAAATGTGTATCATCGACAACATTTCACATATTGTAACTTTTATTTCATGATGTTCAATTTAGAACTAGAATCATACCAGAATCAAAGAGCGTATAAGTTATAATGAGAAAAAATAAAGTTCAAATTCAAATCAAGCTCATAAATCAAGCCTAAAGTGATCTATTATTATAAGTATGTCGGTCCGGTTCTACATAGAGAACCGCACTTCTAAGTTGGTTATAACTGCACCATTTTCATTATTTACTCTTGGATATGGTCCCCAAAGTTAGAGAACTAGCATGTCCGATTTAGTTCAATTTTTTATTGATACCGTCCGATTAATTAGACCATGAACACATACTTGTATTGACAATGTAGAGGAAATCATGCTAATCAACCTGACAGAAATTACATGTATGAAAATATACTTAACATCGTCTAAAAAATTATCACAAAATTGTAAGATTGACTTCTATAAAGATGGCTACTTTTCTTTTAAATAAATGGAGCTTGCAATCAACACAGACCAGATTTCATCACTTAATTTCCTCATCATCCCTCCAACTCCTAGCATTTGTTATAATGTCATGCTGTGTTTTAAAGCAATTTACCATTATTAGTTTATGAGGCAAAATTAAGAATTTTTTTTTCTAAATCCTATAGTTAGTTTATATCTACTTATATAAAGGAGTAATCTGATGATCACAGTGAGTTTTGATGGAGTGGGTTTGGAAGGGTTTGATCTTTTGGGCAACATAATTGCATAGTAAAATGCTTACAAATTATCATTTATGGTCTTATCCAAATGAACTGCTTATAAAGTTCTACAAGCAGTTGTGAACTGGTTACACAAACAACTAGTGTAATTTTGACCATCACTCATTTCAAGTCAACAGCACATTCTTTGGATGCAAGAAAACTATAAAATAACTCAATCTAAAACCAAAGACAATAAAGATTGAACTAAGAATATTAAGTGGAAACTTTTGATCATTAACTTGATAAATTTGTACAGGAAAAATGTTTTCCTTCACTTCCATGTGATGAGACAGTACATGGAATGCTAAGAATTGTATAAACATTAGCTACTATATATCTAAATCAATATGTCTATAAAGTAAGCATGGCAAAACAGAGATGGGTGTGAGCTCTGAAGGACCAAATCTGTATGGTGGCACCAGTTGTGAGGCCGTTGGCTTGGTCATCAAGAATCGCATTCCACTTGTTGGTGATCTGGTACACTCCCGCCTTTCCGATCCTTCTCTTCTTCAGACAGTGAGTGGAGACATTGTTGGAAGGCTGAATTAGCAATAATACTTCAATGCCTTGACTGGTTTGCTCCAAAACAGCTTCCTCTTCTTTGTTTAGGAACTCATTCTCCACCTGCTTCGCTGGGATCTGCAGTCGAGCTTGTTGGCGGTTTGTGTCCGAGGATTGCAGTGCTTTCTGAATTACAAAGCTTGCTTCACAATCAGACCCACCCATCTTCAAGATTGCATCTTTCACCTCTTGGGGCGGCTTCTCTGATGTTCTCTGCTTCTTGCAAACCCGACCTTCTCCACCATGTTGTTCTTGGATTTGAAGGCATCTTTTGATGCCTATTAAGGACTTTGATTGAGATACATTAGGAGGAGGAGGAGGAGATTGACATCCACTAAAGACGATTTTCAATTTCATCTTCCGAGAAGAAAAGGGCAGGTTGCAATTTGCAAGCACCGAGTTGGGACTTTGAGAGACATCAAGGAATGGGTCGTTGGTCTTCTTCGTCTCCATGTTGCAGAGGACCCTAGCAACATCCTCCATGTCTTGTTTAGGTTTTTGAGGGATCGAACGCTTCTTCTTTGGGAAACCAATAAATGGGTCACTGATCTTCTTCTTCTTCATGTTCAAGAGAACCCTAGCAGAGCCATCGATGTCTTGTGCACATTGAAACTGGTCCATTGGAGAGACCCAATTAGGGTTTTGAGGGATCGACCGCTTCTTCTTTGGAAAACCAACAAATGGGTCACTGATCTTCTTCTTCCCCACAAAATCATCATCATCATGTTGCAGAGACATGTTGAAGAGAATCCACGCAGCATCGTCCAAATCTTGGCGACTCTGAAACTGATCCATTGGCTCCATCCCACAACAGCGTTTGATTCCAGAGCCAAGATCCAGAAAGTTGAGACAAGACCCATATGATGATTTCGTCTTCTCCTTCGATTGCATCTTCTCAACCATACTGCTCGATTACAGAAAAGAACAAAGAACGATTACGAAATCAAAAACAGACAAGGGAAGAGAGATGGGTCTGAGACGTTGCAGAGCAGAAATTGAGAAAAGTTTTGGGGAGAGCAAATTAGAGAAGAGAATGAGAATTGAAAGAGTGAGTGGGTTTTAGGGTTAATAAAGGGAGATCGAGAAAGTAGCCGTTAAGATTCAAGAATTCAAAGAGAGAGGGAAGGTTAAATTGGCGCTCCCTTGCGTTGCCTTGCGTACAAGGTTAAGAAAACTCTGTTTGCGTCTCGCCCACGCACGTTCTCAATTTCTATTTCACTAATTGTTCTTTTTTTTTCTTTCAATTTAATTTAATCAATACTATATATAAAAGGAGTAAGAATTTTGTACACGTGGCAAGTTGTTTTTACAAAAATTGATGTATTGTTGAGTTTTTTTGATATTGTGATTTAGAAAATAACTGTCTGGAATTATTTTTATGTTATTATGTGAATGTGACCTTTTTTTAACTTTCTCAAGCAAATTCAATGAAGTTGTTCATCAAATGGAGTCTTGTTTGTTTCCGTAACATGTTGGATTCAATAAATGCTCACTTTCAACAACCATTTGATATGTGTTCAACGAATTGAGACTTCTCATTTTGATGGATAGATATGTATTTGCTGCAAATAAATGTATGTATCAAATTGTATTATTCAGATTTTGTTTTTGTAAATTTAAAGGTTCAGTGTATACTACAATGGATACAATGAATCAATACAATATATAAGCAAGTAAGAAATTGAGAGTTGTTCATATTCAATGCATGTGCATGTTTACATTCTTTGGTGTGTCTTTTCATTGTCTTTATAAGAATAGAACATCGGGGAATAAATGGTAACAAGGCTCTCTGTTTTCAACCAAATTCCTGCGATTTGTTCTCGAAATTTTTTTATTTTCCATTGAGATCCTCTGATATATGATCGGCGTTAGTGGTTTCAATTGCATGTTGGAAATTTTGATGGAGCAATCGTGTGGTAGACGTTGAATCAGATGGTTTTGTTCCTAATGTGATTGCGATGGGGAGTGTGAACAGAAAACCTCCCTACTTACAACCTTGTCTTTAATTTCACTGTATGTCTTTCTTTTGTTATAATTTCTAATTTTAGAGATGCATGTTTGTTATTTTCTACTTTTGTTACCAAATTTCTCTTTTACTCCATAAAATTTCTAGTGCATCTAAGAATTCTTATCTTGCAGGTTATTGTGGGTATGAGAGAGATCATGAATAACCTCCCAAATTTTCTGCACAAAAAGGTCATGCACATAATTTCAGTGACCTTGGAAGTTGGGGACTATATTTTATTGCCGTTAGAATGTGTGAAGAGAAAAAATATACAAGATCTTTTTATGAGTTTATCATCTGGTCGGCTATACAATCAAGTCGAGACATTAATGGTGTGGTATTATAGAATTTTTGTGCTTTTGATTGAATTTTCACAAGACAAAAGCTTCTTATTCCAGGTAAATCTTCCTAAAGGTATGGCATTGTGTGAACTTGAAATATATCTACTCGTATTAGTAATGTGTAAATTGATATGATCAGACTCATTGTA
>JAYMTS010000122.1:0-14038 GCA_036898005.1 Geranium phaeum
CCACTCGAAGTCGCCACCCACGCCACACCATTTCGACAGTGGCGACTTCGGTCCAAGTCGCCACTGTCGACCGCCACACTCGTCGCCACTTCAAACCATTTCGACAGTGGCGACTTCGGTCCAAGTCGCCACTGTCGACCGCCATTGCCGACCTCAACCACACACAGTTTCGACAGAACTCAACCTTAAACGAGTCTCCGACTCTCCGGCGAGCTACCAGTCGCCGGTAAACTTCAAACCCCACTCCACAACATCCAAAACCAACCCACTCAACCCAGTTTCATTCAAACCACACCAAAACCTCAAACTAACCCCAAAATATAACTTAACAGAAACGAGGTTTGAAGGTGTGTTTACCGTAGCCAACGACGAGGTGAGCTCCAATCTTCAAAAAGCAGCTCAAACGGATACGTGGATGGTCGGGAAATCACCGGTCAACGCCGCTCCTTCTCCTCTGCTCTCGCCTCTCTCTGTTTCTGAAAATGGTTTTCTCTCTCTTCAAAACTGTGTTTATCCGAATAATGAAGTTTAATCTCAATTCTTATCTCTTAAACCATCATCAGTCAAGTAAAAATTACCAATATGCCCTCGAGGTAGCTTCTCCTACAAGCTTGTTTCTCCACCCTCTCCTGGCCCGACACGTGTCCACGAGTGGGTCCCACCGGCTGTGACGTGAAATGTTAAAATTTTAAAATTTCCCGCTTTTAACAAATTGGTCAAACTAGATCGGGAGCGGTCCTTACAGAGTGCGTGAATAATGCACGCTATTTGAAACATTTTCGGCTGGGGTGGTGATTGAAACAGGTGTTGTCATGACATCCACTTTGTGATTGACAAACAGTTCCTTTACATTCATCTTGTCAGCAATTGTATCACAAGCAGACAGGAAAGATGAATCTTCCCAAATTTGATCATATGTCTCACCATTGGCTTCTGCGGTCTCCTTCTCTTGTTGACAACGTGATAAAAACTGGTCTTTTCCGCCAAGTGCTTGACCTGCTTCAGCCATAAGTGCTCCCATTTCAACAAATTTTGCACAAATTTCAGATTTCAGCTTGTTCATCTTAGCAAATACAACCTGTGAAACAAACGTTTAAAAAAAATTGAAATAACAAAAGTACAATTCAAGGTCGTAAAAAAAATAATATACCTTCGCTGGAGATTCATCATTCAACTCAGTGTCGACATCGACTGTATGAGCTGCAATAACATTATCAGGTATTTCAACTCGATTCTCAACCATATGCCCGGTACCAAACTCACCATATAATTCTTCCCTCTTAATACGTTCTTTGATTACCTCATCCGACCACCCAATCAATGTAGGGAACACACGTGGGACAATATTACGTTCAAATTCAACACGGTCTAGATAGAAAAGCTGTGAACACAAGTTCAATTACAAAGATGTTATAACGATATTGTTAAAATAATTGTTTGAAAATGAAACTGACTTGCAATTATATATAAAAAAATACTGACCGTCAGAAACGTTATGGGGCCATAATATCTCTTCTTCAATCTGTTCCGTTGTGCCATCCATTGTTTTTTGGTGATCACCAAGCTATGAATTACAGGTGAGCACCAGTTGAATTGGTTGACTTTGTCGGTATCCTCCATTGCTGAAAATAATACCTGATTGGCATATCGGCTCGTACCATATTCGATCATTATGGTGGAAAACACGACAAGAAAATTCTGACGGAATAAAACACCACCTTCAGTCTGCTCTACCATCTTCTGGATAATGGTAGTTATAAGAATACGACTATTTGTAGTACTAAACTGGGCCCTCCACCTGATTAGTGCATCAGATGGTTCTGCCTGCTGTGCATATTCAATATGAACAGGTCCACGGGGAATCCCAAGCGTACATTGAACATCATCCTCAGTTATACGTAACCTCCGTCCACCGTTGAGCAGTAATGACATGCTGGCAGTATCAAAGTTCTCAACAAGCCAATATGCAATAGTTGTATGAACCCGCCTCACTTTTAGTTGAGTGATGAACTCGAATCCCATGTCCACGATTTCTTTTTTTTGCACGTCATTCATCTGACTGATGGCCAGATGAAGAGCCATAGGGGATGAACGTGTATCAAGACGAGGAAATGTGCGCGGAATGATATCATTAGGAACTGCTAATGTATCTTCAGCTGGGACGGAGTTACTTTCAGATAAAGGTTTCTCTACAACCTTGACACCATTCAATGGGATACCCTTCGCTAAACTAGACATGGGACTACCGGTCCTGGGCTTCCGAGGTACAGAGCCAAAATTTAGAGATATAGGAATGGTATTCTTACCGGTGTCTGACAAACTGATGCTATTATTCGACACCATGTTTTCTTTACCACAATCTCGTGTGTTCAATCTTCCTTTGACCTTCTTCTTGTTACGTGGGTTCCCATCTTTCTGAACAGCAATCCTGTTGGCGATTGAGCGCAAAGTCAAGTTGTCATCACTTTCAGAATCTTGAACTATCTGCTCAACCTGGTTTGATCGAGCATCTACAAAGTATAACATGAAGTAATTTTAATTCAATACTTAATTTATAAACAAAACACAGGGTCGATTGAACCTCTAACAAAATTAAAAGCAAAGACACATTATTACACAATGGAACAAATGCAAGACAAACTCACTGCTGTTGATTATGTCAACATCCTTCGTGATCCGATTCACAATCGATCGGAGTGTGATTGTGTCATCACTGTCAGAGTCTCCGACAATCTCATCTGAACGATCAACGATTGCATCTGTGACAACAAAAGATTAGGGACCAGCGAAACACAGACTTAATAAGTTAAGAAATAATTATCTTAAGATTGAAAGATATTTACGAAAGATTTAAAGAAGGTACCCCTACATATGTAAAGCAAACTATCAAACTTAATGAAACAGTTTCATTAATACCACCTATGAACTAGTTGAAACATTTTCATACACAAATTTATGAAACAGTAAGCAAATACCAGGGTTCATGAAACAATTTCATTACTAAACTGCTATGACATATCTGAAACAGTTTCATACCCAAAAAATATATGAAACAGTTTCAGTGTTAAATAGTATACAAATTGATGAAACTGTTTCAATAGAATTCAATCATACAGATTCAAATGAGATCTTCGTTGATCAGTCAAATGATGTGTTCTGAAAGACTAAACTATACTACAAGGAATACAAACTAATGATGTGTATACCTCGGTTTTTCTTCACTGGATTGTTGACAATTCTGGAAGATTTTCTCTTCTCGCCTGAGCTACGACCACCATTAGAAGACATGATTGGATAACGTTGCAATTTCAATGAAAATGAGAGAGGACGCCGTCGAGATTTATACCTTCTAGTTAGGGTTTGTTCATCGAGGGATAACAACTGTGATGCAATCCTGCAATCAATAAGATATTGATGATCCGATTCGATAAAATCGGCAGAGAAAATCAAGAGATTGCGCCACAACATGATTAAAAAAATGATGAGTTACATATTTGCCCTCCTAGCATACGTATAAAGACAATACCAGCTCCGGATTTCATAGAAATTACATTAATATGCCACCGCGCAAATTGATTCAATCTTAGTCATCTATTGCTTAATCGGACGCACAATAATCGTTCTCAAATTCGCATCTAAGTATGGTGTTCTCACCTGAATACAGACCTATATATATATTATATTATTCTTCATGTCTGAAATTTATGAATTTCATTTTATTGGATATAGTCCAATCACCTCAATTTTGATTTAAACTTAGAAAGAATGCTTCATTAAATACATGGTTATGTATATGCACTTC
Source organism: Geranium phaeum (assembly GCA_036898005.1). NCBI lineage: Eukaryota > Viridiplantae > Streptophyta > Magnoliopsida > Geraniales > Geraniaceae > Geranium > Geranium phaeum. The sequence goes on from JAYMTS010000122.1 coordinate 3,803, forward strand.
CGTACAACTAACTTTAGGATATAAACTATACAAACTCATTATATCACTTACTTATTAATAACATTAACTTTATCGAGTCACAAGTTGTATTTTAATTTGATTATTTCACACCGGAATAATGACAGTTTGATCATCTTATCAATCATGACCAGATCAGATCTCATCTGACCAACTCAAATCTCATCAATCCTGACCATCTACATTTTAACATTTCTCGTTTTATTTTTTTTAGCTTTTATTTTTCATGTATTTTATTTTGGAGTTTCCATTTTCCCAACTTAGAAAATTTATATTCTTTTACATATTAATCATCATTTGCTGGCAACCAAGTAATCTAAAACATGTGTTTATGCACCTTCAAAACTGGAGTTTTCACACCCCAAAATAGAATGTTTCTACACCGCAAAAAAGGTGTTTTCTTTCTGCACCCAAAAGAAGATGTTTATGTAACAAGGCTTGAAATCGGGTGCAACGAGGTTCTGAAGTGATAATGACAACTTGAGATGGTGATTGAACCCTTAGGGTAAAAGTATAACGAAGGTGGAAACCGGTGGAACAAGGGTTCAGAGGGATTATGAGAACCTAACAGTTATCATAATCGCTCCAGATTCTAGTCACATCCAGATTCAATAGGTGTAATGAAGGTGATGTGTAACAAAGGATCATAATGATTATGACAACTTGAAAAAGTAATTAAACCTTTAGGGTAAAAGTATAACGAGTGTGGAAACTGGTGCAACGAAGGTTTAGAGTGATTATGACAACTTAACAATTGTCATACACCCAGTTTCAACATGTGTAAAAAGGATTATAATTATAAAGACAGTCTGAAAGAGTGATTGAACCCTTAGGTTATAGTATAACGAGTGTTGAGAGTGACGAGGGTGGAACCCTCTATTTGGCAAGAAAACACTTAAGTTCAGATGCAGAAACATCCTCTTTTAGGTGCAGAAATATTCTTTCGGATGCGGAATATCATGTGTTTGGGTGCGGAAACACTTTATTGTGGGTGGGAAAACATCATCTTTTGGGTGTGGAAACAACATGTTATGGTTGCGGAAACATCATCTTTTGAGTGCAAAAATACCATGTTTTAGGTGTGGAAACAATAATGATGAATAAAATATGAGTTAGTTAGAATTAATATAACAAAATAAAATATGAACTTAAACCTAAGCTAAGATGAATTTTGCTTCGTTAGAGTCAAAGAAATTTGCTTTTCAAATAGCGCACCAGACGGGCATACATGGGTCACAATGTTTGCATTTCAAGAGGTCTCTCTCTCTAACGTCATATGACAACGAGTAGATGAGTTTTATCTGGCTATATTGTATTTTGGATGGCCCACACCACACCCAGATCATGGACTGGAATTGCATCCAGTTATTTGTATAAAATACTAACCATGCCCACAATCCCATGAATAATGTGAGCTACCTAGTTTTGTTTTTAAGATCACCTTATAATTTGTGTACTGGTATTTCTATATGTAATGACACATGTTCAATTATGAGGAAAATAGTGTTAGATATAAGTTAATCCATAAAGATAATTTACAAAATAAAATATAGTAACAACATATTTTGAACAAGATGAACCAAAAATATACATATGCTTTATTACTTACATTTAATAATACAGTTTGTATAAACACTTTCATGTTTCGACTGTTAACGGCTGAGAGCAGGAGAAAGAATATTAGCGAGTCGTGGTAATCCGTTCTCCCTTAGACGATATTTTCCTCGTGTGGCAAATCGACTTCCAGGATAAAACGCTAATCGAGAGCGAACTCTTAACCGAATGCAAAGAAAAATCACAGAGAGAAGAAGATCTAAGGAGAAGAGAAGTCGAGTTTTTTTAAGGTGTGTTTCAAATCTATCAATTTTCTGTATTTATAGGGTTAGAAAAAGTTGAAACCTAAAAGAATTGGGAAAGAAATAATCACATATTTCTTTCTTGGGGAGAAATACAAAATATCAAAAAAATTATTTCTTCGGAGAGAAAATAATTTTTCTTTTTAATGACATTTGACAACGTTTTTTTATGAATAAAATATTCGAAAATATATTATCGTAAATAAAATAAAACATTATTGAGAAAAAACATTAAGAAAGTGCAAGTTGGAAAGTAGGACCCAGAGATTGATCATCTGTCATATAGTCACGTTGACGCCACCCACCCATATTCTATCTATCTCCAGACGGATTCCTCAGATTCTGTCAACGATCACCTCCGTCAAGCTGTGAGCCCCAATCTGTCTGAATCTTGCTTGTTGTCCTAAGAGTTATGGTGTCCAGATGTGTGAGCCTCCATCTCCATCCCCAACCCCACCTCTCAGTCTCACCCACAATTACAATTACAATTACCTCCAAGTCCAACCTTGGCTTCCTCTCCTCCTCTCCTAAACATTTGTGTTCCTCAAGATGCATGATCCCCATTCACAAGAAGATGGCTCAGTCATCGAACCCGCCGGGTGTGGAGTTGGAGGGCGTGAACGATGATCTCCGTCCGACGAGGGCGTGGGAGAGGACGTTCTCTGGGTGGGAAATGGCGAGCCTGTGGGTTGGGCTGGTGGTGGGCGTGCCCACGTACTACCTTGCCGGCAGCCTGGTGGACCTCGGGATGTCGTGGTGGCAGGCCATCGGCACCGTGGTGGCCGCCAACTTGATCCTCCTCTTCCCTCTGGTCCTCACCGGCCACCCCGGCACCAAGTACGGCGTCTCCTTCCCCGTCCTCGCCAGGTCGTCCTTCGGCATCCGCGGCTCCCACGTCCCCACCCTCCTCCGAGCCCTCGTCGCCTGCGGATGGTACGGCATCGAGACCTGGATCGGCGGCCAGGCCATCTTCATCCTCCTCCCCGACTCGCTCAAGCGATCCCTCTCGCTCCCACTCCCATGGCTCGGGACGTCCCCGCTCGAGTTTGGCTGCTTTATAGCCTTCTGGCTCGCCCAGCTGGCCGTCGTGTGGCGGGGGATGGACGGGATCAGGGACCTCGAGAGGTACTCCGCCCCCATCCTCATTGCCCTCACGTCCTGCCTCCTGGCCTGGGCTTACGTCAACGCCGCCGGCTTCGGCCACATGCTCTCCCTCTCCTCCCGCCTCTCCCCGACCGACTTCTGGGCCCTCTTCTTCCCCTCCATCACCGCCAACATCAGCTTCTGGGCCACCCTCGCCCTCAACATCCCCGACTTCACCAGGTATGCCAAGTCCCAGAAGGACCAAATCCTGGGCCAGGCGGGCCTCCCAATCTTCATGGGCGCCTTCACTTTTGTTGGGCTAGCGGTGACGTCTTCCACGCCTATCATCTTCGGTCGGGTCATTTCCGACCCGATCCGGCTCCTGGAGCAGATCGGCGGGCTCGGGACCAAGATTCTGGTCATAGTCGGGATCAGCCTGGCCACGCTCACCACCAACATAGCCGCCAATGTGGTGGCGCCCGCCAACGCCCTCGTCAACCTCAGCCCGTCGAAATTCACGTTCCGTCGAGGAGCTCTCGTCACGGCCCTCCTCGGGATCGCATTCCAGCCGTGGAGGCTCCTCCACTCCAGCGAGAGCTTCGTGTACACTTGGCTCATCGGCTACTCGGCGCTGCTGGGTCCGATCGGAGGGATCATTTTGGCTGATTATTATCTGATTCGCCGGACGAATCTGAGCATCAAGGATCTCTACTCGTTGAGTCCGCTTGGAGCATACTATTACACCGGCGGCTACAATTTGGCGGCAATGACGGCTCTTGTTGTCGGAATCTTGCCGGTCATTCCAGGGCTGTTGCACAAGCTTGGAGCCCTTGGTTCAATCCCGGGCTCGTTAATGGTGGTTTACAACAATGCCTGGTTCGTCAGCTTCTTCTCTGCAGCATTTGTGTATTGGGCGCTCTCGTCTTCGAAAAGAAAGGAGGAGGATTCAATGCCTCCATTACCCTCTGCAAATTAAATTCAAGATTCATCATACTCTTGTTATACAAATTACATATTGTCATTGCTTTGATATTGTATAGTCCATTGTTTGATATTGAACTTGATAACTCAGCACACACTGTATTGATCACTTGCTAACTAATTTTCAGCTTATAATGACTCAAAATTTTCCATTTTATTATGGGACCCTTACATTGATTGAATGACAGATTTATTTACACCAAGCCTTTGGCCATTAACAAGAGCAATGAGCATTGTTGCTAAGTTTGGACTCCAAGGCTATGAAAACCACCTCTTACCATTTTTGGTGGCCCTGAGCTTCATCACAAGTTCTTCGCGCTCTGCTTCCACCTCTGCGTACTGAAGGCTCATGTGCAAGTACCTCTCGCGAATGTCTTTCAACTCTGTTTCTAACGACGATTTCGTGCGTTCAAATCTTTCTTCTTCTCCACAGAATTGCTGGTTTTGCCCTCCTCCTGATTTTAACCTGTTTGTATGCAACATCGAACAAATCAACAAGCATGAATCATGTCACCAGCAGATAACCATGTTTAGACCTCCACCTGTTAAGCTGAGCTTTGTAGATATTATTTGCCTCCATGGCCTTGGCAAGTTCATTCTCAAGCCACTGTATCTTTGGAGAAGAATCCAAATCAACAGATTGAGGATGCTGATCATAAACACAAGATCCATTACTCCCCTAAGCAGGATTTATAAGAAAAATAAACCATTATAAGCCTCCAGACTCCAGAGAGTTTATTCGCAGTATGAACATCATACAGAAATCAATGGTAAACATTACCTCTTTATGATGTAGAATGTTGTTTGGCTTTAATCGATTTCTCACAATCACAGGTTCTTGCACTTGATCATTCCTCAAACATGGTTTCCTCCTACTGTCACGATGGTGAAGAGGGCTCTTCGCCATTTCATTCTACAAGATCGAACTTTCAGTCTCTACTCAAAGAATATCAACTCAGTGAACAATCGAAAACATTGAATGAAATCACTAACCTTTGAGACCTTGATATCTTCACGAGCAGGACTTACTCTGGCATTGGCTTTAGTCGCATTGTGAGCCCTTTGATTCAGTCTTTCTTCCTTGGATGACTTGAGCAAGTCACCGAGGGTGCGACTTTTTGTAAGGCACTCGTCTTTGTCCTTCTCAACATGTTGAATCTTCCTCTGGAGCTGACCGTTGCTTCTGTTATTCCTGTTAAGCTCGTTTCTTTGATCTTCTGCTTGTAGAAGCTTTCTCTCCAAGGCAACTCTACTACGCTTACAGTCCTCTAGCTCACACATAGCCGTTTGAAATGTAGATATCTTCTCCACAAGAGAAATATTTTCCATCTTCAGTTCTTTACATTCTCTTAAAACTCGATGCAAGGAACCTTTGAGCTCCTCTTTCTCGAGATTAGTAGCAGCAAGCTCGTTCTTGCAGGCGGATGCTTCGTCGTGAAGAAATACCATTTTCTGTACCTGAACCTTTAAGTTGGCTTTCTCCTCCAGAAGTTGTTGTCGTTCGTGATCACGAGCACTGAGCTTTATTTCAAGATTGTTCACGGCATTTTTGAAATTCTCTAAGAAATTAGTAACTTTTTCATGGTTCTGTTTGGAGGCAGAAAGCTCGGCTCCAAGTGTATCTACAATTTCATCATATTCCATATGGATCGCACTGACCTCATTCTCAGCATGTTTCAATTTTGATTCGACTTCTTGAAGATAAGCTTCTAATTCCGATCCAAGGCTTTTCTCCTTGGTGGCTAGATTTTCCAATGCTGAAGAAAGGGTTTCTTCTAACATCCCGACCTTTCCAGAACATTCAGAATTTTTTTGACTTGATTCCCTCAATTTGGTCTCCAACTGAGCACATTTCTCGTTGAACTCTACATTTCGGTCCCCCAACTCTCCGGTTAGTTTCTGCAGAGAGCTGCATTGTTCAACGAGCATCTCAGCAGTTGCTTGCAGCTCAAGATTTGTTCTTCTTACATACTCACACTCCTCTTCCAATGTTGAAACCCTCTGCTGCTTGTCTTGTAGCTTTTGTTTTAACTCTACCGTCTGAATCTCCATCACGTTTCTTGATCTCGTGATCTCATCTTGTAGATTCTTAGCGAGAGATTTGAAATGGTCTAATTCAAATCTACCAGATTTGCCCTCATCTGTCAACTGCCTTAGTTGGGCTTCTAGAACAGATATGCAGTCCGACAACTGAGTGTTTTCTTCTTCCAACTCTAAGAGACGGAGTTGCAGGTCATTTTTCCCGCTTTCTAGTTCTGAAGACTTCATCTTGTTGGCAGAAGCACGGGTTTCTGCGCTGCTGCTAAGCGCCACCAGATCATTTTGCAAATTATTGAAGCATTTAGAGGTGATATCGCTTCCCCTCGCAACAGCTTTCATGTTTGCTTCCAGATGGATATTTTCTTTCTCAAGGTCAGCAACCTTAGCTTCTAGCTCACCAATGCTTTCTTCTTTTGACATCAAGTCAGCCTCTAGTTTTGCTATCTCAGACCTTTTATGATCCAATTCAGTGACTTTGGATTCAAGTTCCATCTTTGAACTCTCGAGTTCTTGAGCCAAAACATCATCAATCTCCCCAGGCACTTTCTTGTTCAAATTAGTGCAACTAGTGCACACAATTGTTGCAGACTTGTTATTGAGCACCTTAAGCTTGAATAAGAGCTCCAGGTTTTCATCAGTCAGCTCATTGCAGTCTCTTTCTAGCTCCTCAACTTTCTCTTTCAAGGCTTCCATTTCTGTGATCAGATCAGCATCAGCTGAATCACATTCTTTGATAGACTCGACTTTAACTAGCAATTTTTTCTCAAATTCTTGAAATTGTTGCAACTGAATAGTTAACTCCGCGTTTTCTTCCATCTTCTCCCGCAGAGAAATCTCCATGTCATTGGCTTTTGATTGAACTACTGATTTCTCGAGTTCCAGCTCCTGAAGAAGAGAAGCAAGCTCGATATTTGATTCTTGACTCCTCTTCAGCTGCATAGCTGAATCAGCACTCTGAAACTTGATCTTGTTTTCTAGTTTCGTGTGCAATTGGGTTACTCCCCCGCCTTGGAATGTTGAGCTCTCTGGCGGCAATGTCAACCGTTCCACTTGTTTTCTCAACTCATTGCACTCTGCATGTGTTGCTGAAAGCTCCAATTCCAAATTTTCCTGGTTCTTGGACTGATCAGAGAACTCTTCCCTCACCGTATCCAAATCCAGCATTAACTTTCTAGCATTCCTCTCCCACATCTTAGCTTCTGCACGGAGCTCTTCAATACCATCTCCTACAGAATTTAAAATCCTCTTCGATGTGGGGGAATGGTTGTTGCCTGATCCTGATACCCGAGAGTTGAATGAGAACTGATGCATTTGGGATGCGTCGTCAGCAGGATAATTGCCATGAAAGCTGGAAGAATCTTGCCTTAATCTGTGCCCATTGTCACTTTTGTTGGTGGGGAACAAATCCTCCCTGCTTCGGAAAATGTCTGCTGAGTCATAGCTGTCATGTGAACCCGAAGCAGAGAAACTGGTTTCCTACAGCATTTAATCAGTTTCAGACATAGACAAGGCAAAACACATGTTCTAAACAAGTAAATTCAATTCGTAAATGGTAAAACCAAGAATGTGTAATAAGGAACAAGACTGAAATCTCAATAGTTTCAGGTTTCAACAGAACAAAAAGACAGAATATTGAAAGGAAAATGTAAGCATACCCTACTCTCAGGTTCTCCTTCGGCTTTACTGGAGGGGTACGTAACGCTCTTTGGAGATATGCAGTCAGACACTTCTGACTTCTCACCTGTATCGTGAGAACTTTCCACATGGGAATTCAAATATATCGATTCCTCGTCTCTGAAAATTGTTCAGCAATCTCATAATGATGAAGAAATCAAACAAAATAAATAAAGAGTGAGATCTATGTGATGTATAATGCAGACCTGACTTTCATTGTTTTGGCCATGCACTGAATGGTGACCTGAAGAACAGAAAAAGAAGAGCAAAAGCCTCAGTATATGATGTTGTTATTAACCTACTCTTCGTCCAAGGGAAAAATGTACCAACTCAAATGTATAAATAAAATCGCTATGTAAGTACAAGGTATCACCACTGTCTAAAACCTCACACAAGCTATGGCTAACAGATACAAGGGCCAAGGGGGGTGGGGGATAGTCAGGCAAAAGTATGACCTACATACTGTTTTTTTGTATAACAAAGACATAAGAAGATGATTAGCACTTGAGCTAAGAACTCACTTGTAAAACTGTCCAGCAATTATTCTTCTTCAACGGCAACGAGACAGAAATAGAAGCAGTGGAGCTCATATAATCTGTCATATTGACATTAGTCTCTCCAAGAATCCCGGATCTTGCTGGTTCCTATGATCATTTAATTCATAATTTCACCCATCAATCATTTAATCAGCTGAAATAAAATGTACAAAGTGGGTGGCAAGAGAATGCATTTACAAGAAGAGGCGAAGATCACAATTACCATGGCAACAACAAACTTGAACATACAATCATCCTTGGAAGATTTGTTCTGTATAGTTTCCAACAAAGTGTCGGTCCATTCACAACTTCCATTCCTCACAAGTGCTTTTCCTGACTTTGCAATTGTTTTCCCAGTCTCTACCGATACTATAGACATAAACAACTCGTCCCATCCTTTTGGTACCTAGAAACGAGTTTCAATTTACAGAGAAAATTTAATCAAATTCAGGAACCTTCCTTCTCGAATCACAACCTTTTCTGACATTTCTTCGAGGAATACCAAAAGAATGAAGACAAAATTACATTATCATAATTCCATTGTGGAACACCATCTTAGTCCTAGAAGACTGTCCTTGTCTACTTGTGCATGTTAGTGACTACTTTCATGAACCAAATGCGAGAGTGAAGTGATAGAAATTTCAGGCAATAAGCATGTACATATGTCACTAGTTCAAATCCTGATACTTACACTTAAAATGGAGTTGTAATCTTGGGATCTTGGGTAGAAGCGGTAAATTAATGGTATTGTTGATAGAAAAAGGGAACTACTTTCATGAACACTTTCTAAGTACAATTTTTGCCCAAAAATAATTTACATTTTCTCCTACGAAAAAGGATCTACCAATCATTATCTGGAAAGCACACACATTTTCTCAAATGGGAACTAATGAATTTGTTCCTCTTTATTGCACCATAACACTAAATTTGCATCAAAAATAAAAAATGGGAAGTTTAATGCAATCAGCTCACCCACCCTTGACATAGAAACCAATAAAGATCTCAAAACTTGAGAGTAATAATAAATAAACCCATGATCATCATCATCATAACTCCAACAAACCATCACCTGAAGAGCCTTAAAGTTGGAGAATCTGAACTCCAGCCGTTGGTTCTTGCTCAACCTCAACATTATCGACCTCCAAAGCTGTTCCCTATTTACTTGGATTCAGCTTCTTCAAACAAAATTACCCATGAAAAGAACATTGATCAGCAACGAAACAGAGTGGTGATTTTGTTCTCTCTCTCGCCAATCCTAGCTAGTTACATTTTGGTGTTAATTAATTATTATGTCATGGAGGTGAAGGTTGGGTCCAATCCGTACAATCCGGTAACAGCATGACACTTTACAACGGGATCACCTGCTCGACACGTGTCCTGATGGAGTCAAATAACAGACCGTGATCGACACTTGACAGACTGTATCCACACGCGTCAAAGCTCTATTGGATCAGAGTGGTTATTTCGGCCCATGATAGCGGAGCAGTTTAACGCAGAGGAAGATGGCGCATTGCGCATAGTTTGGTGCCAATTAGTAATGGTGAATTCCTTGCCTTGAAGTGGAAGTATTAAATAGTGAAAGAAACACAATAAACTTATAGTGTCCTGCCACTAGTTTACATTTAAATGCTGTATAAGTTAGGTGGCTAAGAAATGTATATTGCCATTTATTAACTTCATTGATGTTTAATTTTACAATACTTGTCGATAAAATCTTAAGACAAGGAGCATACATTAACACATTTGAAATCCTGAGTTGAGTTTGAATCTTCATATAAACATTAGAGTAGAATTTTCTTATACTATCACTTATAGAAAAAACTTCATCAATGTTTAATTCCACAATATTTATGGGAAATCATCCATACAACTACGCGGACGTCAAACCCATCCTAAGGTTTTGAATTGTGGATCTCGATTTTGCGATCCAAGGTGATCGGAGCAACAATTCGCGGCGGGTGCCGATGACGGAGCTCGAAGGGGCTTCAAGACCGGGGAGAGCTCTCCCCGAGGAGGGGCAGAGGGGTGGAGGGAGCGGGGGGGGGGGG
>JAYMTS010000123.1:0-2500 GCA_036898005.1 Geranium phaeum
GTTCGATGATCCTCATCTGGCAGAACGTTCTTAGGTACCAATTTAAGGTTTTGTGGCGCTAATTTGGAGCGAAGGTATTCAACTTAGCTCTACCGTACAAGGCGAAGCGAAGTGAGTGAGCCTACCCCTCTTTCAACAAACTTGCTTCTATATGACTTCTTCCCTTGTTACTTAGTCAACTCCCATGCATGTTATTGAGCTCGGAAGAGAACACTTATTTTCCCAATCAGGGAATAGAGTGAGAGTGAATGATAGAGCATTGGCCTCACAAGAACTTGGCCTAGAGTACCCTTCTGTCTGATGTCTGACAAATAGCTATGAACTCAACACCACCGAACTCTTGCATTTCGATAATCATATTCAAGGGAGAAGACCGGGTAGTATAGAGAATATAACGCTACCCTCAGGCAAATCAGGCTGATGAAACCTAAGCAGAATGTTCCATCCGTATTGCCCCTCCCATCTACTGGCTTTGATAGCTGCAATCCTATTGGGTTGTAGGCGTCCTGTATGGCTCTTTCCCTTCACTTTCTCGATTGAAAGAGATCCATTAGCTGAATGAAGTAAGAAGGTGGGATAGTCGAAATGGGACTAAGAGAAGGGGCTCACCTTTTTCGTATTCTATTCTTTCAAGCAATCCTTCTACCCGTAGAAGTTCAAGGGAAAAGAGACCTGCGGTAAAGTCATCAATCGCACCCTGACCCAGAAAGCCAATCAATCAGAATATGTTGGCTTAGGAGTTTTAGTCGTATTCTCAATCTTAGCCAGTACGAAAAGGGCAGAACCCCGTCAACAAAAAAGAATAAAAGAATAGAAAGAAGGGGTTAGATTATGGCCCTTCTCCTTTCTTAGTTCTGAGGAGCTCATTTTGACGAGCTGGGACCTGAATCGGGTATTCCCCGCTCCCCTAGCATTCAATGCAATCATCTTCATCACCGGTAGAGGAGGTTGAAAAGGGCTTATACCCTCCTTGTTCCTGCTTGCTCCATCATCACTTCTGTCCCTCCTTGGAAATTGGTATCAAAGATTAGCGGATAAGCCTTCCTGTGCCGTGGCTCATGGCCTTGCTGGATGTGATAGATAGGTGGCACTCCCTATTTGACTTGGGTTACGAGGAGCCTACCACCTAATCTTATGCCCTGCCGATCTTTCAATCTCCTAGGATCCAAATTCTCATGGTTTATTGCTCAATCCTAGATCTTTCTAACCTGAAAATCTGAGATGAAGGTTTTGGTTTTTAATGGTTAACAAGGGTCGTTCACTCTCTCTTCTTTCTTCTAATGGACAAGCAAGCTTCGGTAAAGCAACTGTATTCGCGTATTCGTTTAAAAGAAAAGAGCTTTCAACAAGGGCTTTCATAGAATCATATAACCAATGATTTTCATGAAAATCAGACGACAAATATGACATGTGATACCAGTAAAAGTTAGAAAATTTATCGTATTTTTGACCCGATTCCTTACTAAACTAGGCTTGCAAGCAAAAATACGGGTAAAACGCAAAGTTCTTCCCGAAAGGATTGATGAAGGCCAAGATCTCAAATAGATGGATTGAATGGCAGTAGGCTAAACCAGTTAGCTCTCCACTTGCAGTGCAGGTCACTTCAAGCTTAGTTCCGAGCAGAGTCCTACAAGTGAGAAAGATAAGGAAGAGATGCAGAAGGTTCCTTATGCTAGTGCAGTTGGCAGTTTGATGTATGCCATGGTTTTGCACTAGGCCTGACATTGCTCATGTTGAATCTTTCCAACACCTTCTCAATGTACCTTTCCTGAGACAACCACAATTTTCCACATTTCCTGTCTCTGGAGATCCGCATACCAAGTATCTGCTTTGCTGGTCCCAAATCTTTCATGGCAAAAGATTGACTAAGCTCCTTCTTCAAGCTGTTAATTTTACTAACATCACGACCAACAATCAACATATCATCCACATACAGAAGTAGAATGATAAAATCATCATCAGAAAATTTCCTTACAAACACACAGGGGTCAGAACTTGTTCTGTCATACCCATGCCCAACCATGAAATGAAGGATTCAAACTTCTTGTACCATTGCCGCGGAGCTTGCTTGAGGCCATACAAGCTCTTTTTCAGCTTACATACAAAATCTTCTTTGACTTCCCTCTGGTTGTTTCATGTAAATCTCCTCTTTCACCACCCAAATCGCAACCGGAGCTCTGATACCAGTTTGTGAGCTTACTTACTTGGAACTTCCAGTCGTCAGTCAAAGCTCCAATTCGAGACCTGTAGTTGCGAAATAGTTTATGATCGGGTTAGTTAAAAAGGAAGTTTAGAATGATAGATTTTACCATTATGCCGAAGTTAACAAGCACAGGCGTGCAAGCCATCAGATTAAGGTTTTTCTCCGCTTTGACTTCATAGCATGAAGGGTTATGCTATCTATTCATGAGGCCATTATATGTATATGGCCGCCAGAGATCACCGTAATGCTCGATAAACGCCCCCATCGTCGATGGCGATAGAAGGACCAAAAGCAGCG
>JAYMTS010000123.1:7500-14035 GCA_036898005.1 Geranium phaeum
GTTTGCTTTCCATCTTTATAATAAGTCTAACTCTCAAGTAAAACTAAAACGAACCTATTCGTTGACAAAGAAAAGAAGGACTATGGCCTTTCTTTCTCTCAAGCCGTTGACTGCTCACAGGCTATGTCTATTCTGAAGATGAAGAGCCCAAGTAAGAATGAAGTCCCCCCTTGTTCTGTTCAAAAGTAATCTATCTGCCCCTTAGTAAATAGAAATATAGAAGGCTTAACTCGCTTTTCTACTTTCGAGTTTGAGCCTATCTCTCCCTTGGCGAATCGGCCCCGGTCCGAAAGGAAATGGCCCATACTCTATATAGCATAAGAGATATTTATGAATGAATAGGGCCCAAGTCTACCTCGATCCCTTGGAATTTTAGGGGGTGGTTTTATGATCGGAAATCTTGAATACTACGAGCTACTGAGACCTATTAAGGTGACTTCCCTAGCCTTGTTCCCTATGGGCTGCTGCTCTTTCTTTGTTTGCTGCTATTCTAGTAAATAAAGAAAGGTGCGCTCGCTGCTTAAGGTTCATAGTCACTCTGTCTTCTGCTTTTCTGCTGTGAAGGACCCTAATGCTGAACATAAATAAGAATACTTTGTGAATGGCTGCAGGGCTCAGACGGAGAGGATTTAGCCCCCTTGGGGACTCAAAGAGGTGATAAAAAGAAGGACTGACAAAAGAAAAGAAAATGGGGGTCTTACCCTTTTCTGCAATGCCCCAGCGACATTCATTAGAGTCGTGAATGAGGTATTTCGACCCTTTCTTGATGATTTCGTGGTTGTGTAGTAAGATTATATCCCTGTCTACAGCAAGACGTGGTCCGAGCACGTGCAAGATCTGCGATCCGTACTAGAGGTCTTTCAAAAGAAAAGGAGAAATGTGACTGTGACAAGGAATAAGAGTCATTTATTTCCCAGTGGTGAGGAAGGATTAGGCTTTTCAGGTTAGGGTAAGGAGAGAATAGGGCTGACAGTTACTCATTGAGTAAGAAAGGGAAAAAGCACTTCAAGGACTTCTTTTCTTTCGGAGTGAAGAAGATGGATTGCAGAGGCCGGCGGCACAGATATAGCATTTCGTACAGATGGACATATATTACTAGTACCAGGTACAGATAGATATTTCACTAGCACCAGTTCTTTACCTATAGCTATAAGCGGGGGAAGCTATAGCTATATCTGTCACGCATGAAGGAAAGAAGGACGTTAGATACCTCTTGGGCGTAGATAGGAGACCTGATAATACTCTTTACTCTCAAAAATAGTGATGTTATGATTGTCGTTATTCTATTCCGATGGATTGACTGGTGCCCCAAACTCCTCTCTTTGGCTTATATCCATAGTCTGACCCGACCTACTCGGAGACGCTTTTTTTTATTCAAACTAGCTTTTCACTCGAAAAAGAAGGAGAGTTGAACTTGTTGCATGCATCCTCTACTATGAAAGCTTACCTGGAATAAGGAATAAAAACCTGATCATCCGCTTTAGCATAATTTCGTTTAAAGCATTTATTTTTTAACTCGTTTAGGGAATTGATTGATCGAGTCCAATCAATGGGGTCTCAGGTAAGCCCTTTTCTTTTTTAGAAATAAGGGGGTCTACTCTACTACGCTCACCGCGCACTTACATCACCGCCTGAGCTTCGCTACCGCTTCCTTACCTCCAAGTGCTAGAAAGGCGAAGCCAGCTAGGAATAGGACAGCTAGAAGAGAAGGGATCTCTCAATCGAAGAAGGCGAAGCCAGCAAGAGTAAGCTTATTCACTCCGTTGCCTTAGCATGAATCATTTTTGATTAAGCTCCAGACCGGAATTAGACCGACTCTCGTTCATAAGGGTAGCCAGCCCCCCCTGCTCGTTTGTGAAACTACCCGTGGTGTTGGCTTAACTTGGAAAGCTTCCAGGGCATCTCTAACGCGCTATGCTGCGACTGTAGCTAAAGCGAGTGCTTACCTTTCCGCTGAAACCTTCTCCCGGTTTTGTTTACGAGAATAAAGATAAGTGTGTCAAGCTCAAGCTTATCGGGCGAACTTCTCGGGCATAGCTCTCAGGCAGAGTTCTTCCGCAAATCTATATATCCTCCTAACGTTATAAATAATAGCTGTTCATCAAAAGAAATATATCTCCGAGGATTCTTAAAAAAAAAAGAGAGTATAGAATTAGCTCTTAGATATCCCAAGGAAGCTTTTAGGTAAAAATAGATATGATGATATCAGACAGCAGTGAACCAGACTAGTATATGGGTCAGTGAGCCAAGGATGCGGTGTAGGTTGATCCCTTACTACCAGCTTTCCTTAAAGCAGCTTCGGAAGCCAACTCTTTCCCGACTTAAACTTAAAGGAGATACTGAAGGCTCTATTGCAACCTTGCTAACGACTTCTGATGGGCTCAAGGAACAGAACAAGAAACTAGCAATTGTGGTGGAAGACCTCTCCTTATATTCAAACCGCATGAACATGTGTATGAGAACCGTCGACTGTAGCTCGGCAACGCCAGGGACCATGGGACGAAAGGCCAAGGTACCCGATCCGAAGTGTTTCGGGGGCAACAGAGATGCCAAGGAGGTGGAAAACTTCCTGTTCGATATGGAGTTGTATTTCCAAGCAGCTCGACTTCCGAACAACCTTATGGATTCATGGGATTAGTGTCTGATTCTGCCACTTGGTTTAGTACTTGGTTTCGTATTCCAGCACATATCCTCATTTGGTTTATCCGGCGCTTCTCAAGCTACTTCCTAAAGTCCCTCCAAGCACAAGCATTTAGTAAATAGAATAAAATCCCTATTCTATAGCAATGTGACTAAGAGTTCCTGCTCCACTAGAGCTATACCCCAAAGAGGATTCGGCTTACTTTACGGGAAAAGGAAACATACTTCAATCAATCAATTAGTAAAGCAAAGCCCATAGCCTACCCCCATTAACAGCACCTGATCTTTAGAATTCAAATAAAAAGCCCACTAGAATACCAACTGAGGTCGTCTGATTATCGAGTTAGAAGTGGTAGTCCAGTTCTTAAGGAGAACGGTGATAGTCTCGCATCCTTGCTATACACTGATCAGAGATTGCTTAGAGAAAATCCATTTTGTTGTCTCGTGGATATCAGACATATATGTAGAGAAGGTAACCGGTGTGCAGATCGATTGGCAGACTTGGCTAAGCTGCTTTCCGAAGCTATGTTCCTATCACGCAAGAAAGATACATCTTTTACTTCATTCAATGGACGGTCTCAATTTCCGTCTTTCAATCTGATGGTCGGAAATCATCTTTGCAATAGAAGTCTGAAAGAGCTGGGATAAGATCGAAGCTGCTATACGCCCTATATGCTACGACATCGACCTAAGTATCCTACCTTAAGAGATCGAAATCACTACTGATTTAGGTACATTCTGGCAAGAAGTTCAAGATGAATATTGACCTCTGTGGATGGTATGCCCGGGATGGTAAGCTTTCGGATCGGGCCGTTGTGCTGCCTTTTTCAAAGAGGAAAAGGATACATGGTTGAGAGATTTTCCCTCCAACTACTGCTTGCCTAAGCTCCAAAGCTTTAGAATATGGTTACGTCCCGATCCCGTCCTTATCCTGTATCAGTCCATTGCATAAGTCATTTATTGGATGACTTGGAGGATAAGAAGATTGCAGCTCTCCAATCTAAACAGTATGGGAATGCGGTGAGAGCTCCGATCTTAGCAGGAAGATTTTCAGGATAAATACCAGTGGCAGAGAACTGGAGCAGAGAAAGAAATTTGTTCATCCACCCACCTTTTATATAATATAGGTTTCGCTATAGGCACCAAACATGTTGATCTTTATCCCTGTCTCCCGCGCCGGTGGGATTGCGGGGTCTTCTCAACGATTGAGATCTATGCTATGCTGCTGGTATGATCCAGCCCCTGTCTCTGTAACAAATTTATAACGGGAAAAAGCTTTAGTAAAGCAGTACTGAACTGAGCTACGTCTCCCTAACTTCTTCTTATCCCGCCCATGCCCTACGACTACTAGCTCACTCAAAAACTTCCTTAAGAGGTGCCTAATCAGGATATTGCTTCAGGAAATTCATTAACCTTATTCTGATTTAATGCCAAACCTCCTTCTCTTTAAACCGGGTATTCCCACTATGTCTAGATTTGGGGCCTATTGCTTTGATTCAAAAGTTGCTGATTCAATAGCGTTCTATCACATCGGGTCCGAGAACAAAGATGTTGAAGACTGGATCTTTTGGGATCTTCTTCTTTATGTTAGACGGTAGAACCAATTCTTTTGCTTCAACAATCGCTTATTTCACAGCGCCAACATCTTCTAGCCTTTTGCCTGCTTTTCTTAGTCCTTTTCCGCTTGATCGCTCACTCGACTCCTCAGGTATCTTCCTTACAGACAAGACCTAGATTTACTTACTTAATATAATACGCTTAGGCTGAGGGCAATAACTAGTCTTTCCATTCATACATCTATCCCCTCTTCGGGCTACTGCGTGACAGGAGCGAAGCGGTGAGGTGAAAGGGAGCTGGAAATCGAGGAACTTCTTCCCACACTAAGAAGAGGAGGTCTTCCTAACTTCAGGCCTTCCTCTCACACTTACTTAAGTAGGGGTCTGCTCATAAGTCTTTTCATTGAAGTAGATCCTTCGTTGAAGCAAGTAGTCTCATATACTGGTTCAGCAAAAGAAGTTGTCGTAGGCGATGCGGCACCTCTCTGGCGGCATTAGTTACCAGATTCATTCAGTAACAGCCTTAGGGGAAGGAATTCAATATCGGCGACATCTTCCTCCTCAAGGCTTCCATTCGCTTACCAAACCCTGGGAGTTATGAACGACTATAGCTTGCCATTGATTTCTCCCATAAGACCACCTTTTTTCATCCGCTTGTCAATGATTGGTGTCAGAATGACTTTTTGGGGTTCTAGCTAGGGGGGCAACTCTTTTTTTTTGTCGATCGAGCCGCTCTCCCTCATTCCACTCGTCTAGTCCTCTTCACGAACTTGTAAAATAAATGCCACAAAGATAACCAACTCTATTATCGAAGAAATAAGGAAAGGAGCGATAATTTGGCACCAGATATCCGGAGGTGTGGAAAGAGCAGCTGTGAAAAGCGTAAAAACCATCAAAAAACAACGATTGTTCGTCAAGGTTTCCACAGAAAGACTCCTTGGTTCTGGCAAACAGATCACAATTACAGGTATCTGGGAGCATATCGATGGAATGAACAAAATACAAACAGTTAACATAATATGGTCATAGATCTTAGGTTGTAACTTGATCATGAGCGAATTTGTTGATGTTTCACTCACGAAGTATAGAAAGTCCCAAACATTGGGAACTACCCAGGGAGGAGTTAGGAACAGGAACAAGGAGAAGAAAGAAGCACTTAAATGTAGGAATCGATTGTATATCGTCCTTTGTTTCCCAGAGCTAATGGGGACCAACAAGGACCAAATTTGATAACTTATCAAGGGAAAGACGAAGTAAAAGCATGCTATTGAAGACGTTGCAAGATATGTCGAGAGGGCCTCCGTTAATTGTGTACAAACAAAATGCGAGTCCAAAGGCAGGGTCATAAAAGGTTTAGCTAATGGAGATATTAACTCTTCCGGGAACCAGTAAGACGTAAACCATGTCAAAGCAAGACTTATCAATATCCGAAGGGAACGGATTCGAACTTCTCCTACAAGAGTTTCCGGTGCGAAATGAAATTCATAGGATATATATGACTAATTCAAAGAATAGAAATCACATTCTGTACTAAAAAAAAAGAAGTCAACCTGAAGTGAGATAGCATATTCATCGACGTATAAGGGTTTGGGCGGAGAAGCTCTGTCTGGCCCGAAAAATAAAAAATGTACAAAACGAAAGTCCTTCAATGGATACTTCATTATTGCCAATTCCAATTTACTATTCTAGATCGAAGCATTCGTGAAATATGAGAGAGAAGAATGAAATAACGTATATAGAGAATCATTCAATAGTCTGGTCTTGAGATTGAGGAAATTCCAAATATGAGAAGTTTGTCGGCTAGCATCGTAGTTAAAGTTTCACATGAGTACTCTCGATCAAAGAATCTTTGTGAATGCATTGAATCACTCCATTTGCTTTTGTTTATTTCATTTCTACATCGGCGCTTGCTTAAAGCAACCTATCATTGGGTAACTCGTAGGTTCGATTCTTCTCTCGGGGCTTAGCCTGCTAAGAATTCTTCCTGAGAACAATGGGGGCCCTTCCTCAAAA
The DNA here is from genome assembly GCA_036898005.1 of Geranium phaeum. Taxonomy (NCBI): domain Eukaryota; kingdom Viridiplantae; phylum Streptophyta; class Magnoliopsida; order Geraniales; family Geraniaceae; genus Geranium; species Geranium phaeum. The sequence continues at coordinate 13,710 of JAYMTS010000123.1, forward strand.
GAAAAGAGCATGCATATAGATAACCTCAGCAAGTCATAGAATTCCTACCTCTCTTTTCAATCGAGAAATAGATAACCTCTGCACTTCTAAGAGTAAGTTCCTACCTCTGGGCGAGATATAAATAACCTCTCTTTTGACTTTTGACTCTTCCCTGGGTTCCAAACCTCTGTACTTCGTTTGAGACGCTTTGCTCCTCTTTTATCTAAAAGAGAAATAAATAACCTCTGCACTTCGTTTGAGAAATAAATACCTCATGGATAATGGATAAAAGACTTTAGCTTGGAAAATGATTGTTCTTGCTCTACAACTCGCTCCGCTCCTATCGC
>JAYMTS010000124.1:0-14030 GCA_036898005.1 Geranium phaeum
ATGTTTGCATTAGTTTCACTTCAAGTAACGACCCAGGTTCGGGAAACCGAATTTGGGGGCGTTACAGAATCCATCGAGCACTTCAAGCGCAATCTAAGCCATCTCTATCACAGTGCCAACACTTTCTAATTCTAGGTCAGTTGCATCTTTTGTCGAAGCAGTTAATAAATATTTGCATCCCTAACCCAGCAGAGAGGAGACTGCAAAACAAAACCGAGAACCTTTTCATAACTTTCTGAAACATCAATATCATTTATTCTCTGGAAATCTATTGATCCTCCTCGATGGTGGCAAGTTCAAGAACGAACGATAGTTTATTATTCTCGATCATCTGCAGCAACAGGTTCAAGAACCCTCGTCTCAAAAGAAGAGTATGAGCTGTAAATTTCCCAAATTACGAATTCATATTCATTTCAAACATATGAAACATATTGAATTGAATTGAACAAGTTACAGAGTTCGAGATCTGGATCTCGAACTCGATTCAGACCACCCTCCGTCGCTGTCCAGATCTCGCCATCGTTTAGAGGTCTCCACCAGATTCGATATCCTCACCTTTTTTTAATTTCACTTAATTTGTTATTTGAAAAGACATGTATGCTCTTGAAAACTTCGAGTACAATGTGATATACAAACGAGGGTAAAATGGTAATTTCATTTTAAATAATTAATAATAAAAATTGATCACTATACAAATTAAATGCATTTTGGACATTTTACAACACAAATCATTTAAATCTAACAGCGTTACATCTAAGTGTAATAAAATTTAATTTGGGATACCGATAAATGAAAAATTAAACTTCAAATACTGATCTTAGAATGAAGTTTGAACGGGTGTACTAATATGTAATTATCCCTACTTTTATAAAGCTTATAGACTCACCTAATGACGTCAATCATCAGACCCTATATGTAAGAAGGTCTAATCCCTATATTTAATAAGGTCTAGTCGGTGCAGAATTTATCAAAATTCAAATTTTCATTAGTATGCTAAATCAGAGTTCAATAGGGGCATTTATGTCAATCGGCACACTTTCCTCCCCCCAAAACTGCCTTTTTAATTCGACCGTTGGGAGTGAAGTTGAAGAGAAGAGAAACAGTGAGTGAAGCGGCGAGAGAGAAAATGCCTCTGACGAAAAAGAGAAGCAAAACCCTAGAATCCCCAATTAGCATCATCAACAACGATCATCACGCCCAATCGGATGAAGGCCAGAAAATCTCAGCCTATGAACAGTCGAGAGACCAGAGAATCAGAGAGAACATGGAGAGGATGCAGAAACTCGGAATCGTCGATCTCTCGCTCCAGCTCAAGTCCACCACCGTTTCTGCGGCTCGAAGGCGTGCTCTCAAGAACCCATCTGACCTCAAAACGCCTCAACGCTCGTCAGGACCGATTCGCCGCTCTTCTCGGTACTCCTAAGAAATCTAAAGTTTATTTATTTTTATTTTTTTTTGAAAAAACTCAGAAATCAGAAACAATACTGGTTCGAAATGTTTTTCACGAGTTTTACCCGGAAATTGAGGATGTGGGTCTTCATTGTTTTGAGGTGTTAATGAAACCCATATATTTTTGTCCAAAAAGAGCATTTTTATCTTCCCATTTGGAGGAGTCAGATCCAGGACAACAATACTATGATTTACTTGATATTAGGTGCATGTTGCTTGGTTTATGAATAACGTGTTTGTGTTTCCTTTTTCTGGAGCTAAGGTTGCAGAATGCAACACCGGTTAGCTACACAGAAGTTCAGCTGTCGAAGATGAACATGTATTTGGAAGACCAGGAACTCCTGCTCGAAAATGGTTCAAGGCCTGAGGTTTACACAGAAGAGCATGAGAAGTTGTTGGGGAGCACCGAGAGGAGCTGGACTTTGTTTGTAGATGGATATGGGAGTGACGGGAAACGAATTTATGACCCGGTTAAGGGGAAGACTTGTCATCAATGCAGGTTCGAACTGTTTTTTTCTTTTCTTTTTGAAGTCGAATTTAAGCATAGCAAACACAACTAATAAATTATGTGTTTTCGTTGGATTACGTTTTTGATAATTTTGTATACTGATAAATAATTTATTTGTCATACAAGTGTTAATGTTGAATGTTGTTCTAACAGATTCCTACTTACCACTTACCAGCAGGGTTAGTAAAATTTAAACCCATCATGCCTGTGACTTAATGCGAACTGATGCTAGCATTTACCATAGTATTTGACTATTTGTGGACCATTGTCAAAAAATATTTGTTTTTATGATAGAATAAGTCTTATTATGCGTCTTCACTAAATTCTATTTGAGGCAGGGTTTAAATCTTTTTATTGATGTATAGCTTACAGAGATAGTAATGAAATAAGTAAGATAATGTACGTGCTTATTATGAAAGGTTCTATGTCAGTTTCTCTTTCTATATTTCTATTGTTTTAGCCTGCTCCCTAATTTTTAGGGTTTAGAAGTATTGTTTTCTTTTCCTAGTTCATTTGTCATCCCATATTTTACGTCCTTGTAAATCCAATGATATTCAGTCTTTTGTTTCATAGAGTAATGACTAATGACTGTGGGTCAAATACTTTGCCAGTTACACCTATACTGATTCAAGGATCTATACTGATTCAAGGATGCTATGCTATTTTTCAGGCAAAAAACGCTTGGCCTTCGCACTGAATGCAGCCAATGCAATATGGTTCAAGGACAATTTTGTGGAGATTGTCTGTATATGAGGTATACATTTTAATAAAAAATTTGTATAGATCACAGAAGCACTGTTGGGTCTGATTGTGCAGTTTTAAAACTTATCATTCTCGAAGTTTAAGGATTATCTGCACGCCTATATTAAAAGGTCACAATGTACTGTTGGTTATTCCTCTTCCCGTAACATTGAGACAATATACAAACCAAGGATTGTGGGTGAAGTGACAGAGACTTCATGCAATAAGCATGAGATTGTTGATTCCATTCCCCACACATGCGTTGATTCCACACGCAGGCGGTTACTGCTGATATAAATATTTGAGTCAATTTACAATTTTATACTGGTACATGATTCAGTATTTAGAAATCCCTGACAATTAACTTAATGTGCCTTTGACATTAATGTCCTTAACAGTTAATGTTTTCTCCGTAGTGATTTGTCTGTATCTCAGAAAGTTGTTTGTGCCTTGGAAACCACCTCTATACGTTGTTAGTTATTAGTTATTATCATAAGCTTTTGTTTTGATATGCCTGGTTATAGTCTTGATATGCCTGGTTATAGTCCTGGTTGCATGCACACGTTGCATTTTAGCTAAATGATGACGAGTAACACTAGTTTGGTATAAACTTTGCATTTGTGGATGGAGCTCCCTAAAGGGTTTAGAATGGAAGCTAAGTTGTATATATGTTTGATAATGAGTATCTGCTTATAGCAGACTTAATGTTGTTGAACCTACCTGATTTGTGTTTCATTGAGAACTTGAGGTCATATATTAATCGAAGCTTGTTGGGAAGATTAGACACCTCATATCACTGAAGTTGAATATATGCTTATAGTAAACCTACTGATTTGTTTTAGATAATGAGATTGTCTGTATATGAGAAAATTGCCTATGTGTTCGCTTCAAGCTCATTATCTGAAACAAAACATGCATGCATGTAACGTGCAATGTCTCCCATCACTAAATAAAGATGTGACTTAGCTGTGAGATTCTTTAAATAAAGCTAATGTCTTATTTCTGTTCAGATATGGGGAACACGTGGTTGAAGCCAATGAAAACCCAAATTGGGTCTGCCCAGCTTGTCGTGGAATTTGCAACTGTAGTTTGTGCCGACAGGCAAAAGGATGGCCTCCTACCGGTGCTCTTTATAGAAAGGTAAGTACCTGTCAGTATCAGTATATAATACTATATTACTATATCCTAATAATCAGCTTTGTAGTGATTTCCAAAGTGACTTTTCGGTGATATATTTTGTCTGGTCTACAGATTTTAAAACTTGGCTACAAGTCATGTGCACATTATCTCATTCAAACCCGGCGTGTTAAGGTAAATCTAGAAGGAAGTGAGGATACTATCAATCAAGTGTCTGCAAAGAGGTCATTGCCCTTTTTGGATACAGAAGCAGCAGCGTTTACACAATCTCCGGGAATTAATGAAAAGATTTCTGGATCAGTGAAACCCGAATCTGAAGACAGAGTATATGATCATCAAATCAAGGGTGAAAGAGAAAATGACATGCATAGTAGCCTAGATCCAAGTAGTGACGGTCAACTAACCGCAAAGAGGTCCTTGCCCTTTTCTAATAGGGAAGAATTGCTCAAGAACATAGAGGTCTCAGATGTTGACAATGAACAGTCTGGCCTTTTGGAGTGCCAGTCTCATGGCACCAGAGATGCTACATTCAAGATTGAAAAAGAAAAAGAAACCCAAATTTACCCAAACCCTTGTACTAACCAACTTTCAACTAGTCTTCTGGTATGTTCTGATGTTGAAGCAGGGAAGGACATCACAAAGCTCTCAGATGCTAGCCTTGTCCTGTCAAAGTATGAAGCCGATGACAAGAGAGACGAGAACATAGTTGTCCATGACTACAGTTGGAAATTTGAACTTCAATCTGAAGTTAAGACAGATGAGCAAGTCAAAGACAAGGAGGTGAAGGAACCAGATTCTGCAGATGAAGAGCTAGTTGATGCCAATATTGCCCTTGAATGTTCCCCAAAGCTGAAAAGGAAGAAGGGACTTGTAGTTGAACCAAACCAGGATAGCATCGCCAGACGATTAAAGCAAAGGCGGCTTGTAAGAGGTAATAATCATAACCCAAATGTTTAGATATTGGTACTGCTCTGAAGAATAACCCTACAATCTGAAACATCTTGTTATTTCTGATGTTCAGGATAGTATTGGTGGAAAGGAAGATTGAGGTGGAGTTGTAGAAACTGTGAACTAACAGAGTGACAATGCATCGACTGGAAAGGAAGATGAGCTTAACGTGTATGCTGTCATAGTTTTTGTTATTAAAGATTCAGTCTAGCATTTTCTGTTGCACCCAGGTCTGTTTTGTTAACATTTGGGTGGCATGCAACTACTTTTGAGCTCTACGTCTATTGTACAAAATAGCAGATCCAGATTGTTTTGTTGCGCAAGAAGGAAGACAACTCTGCACATTTTGTTGCTTTGCAGATTATGATATGCAGAACTGTATTTCTAATTTTATCCCAAAGATTCTGATGAGCACAGAGCACCATGTGTCAAATATAAGGGAAAATATACCCATGCACATTCTGAAACTATAGAAAGAAATATGCTAGTGCACAAAGACAGATAGAGCAACAAGTCCAGCTCACTATTTTCTGAATTTGGGTAAATAGTGGTAGCCAAAAAAAACAATAGAAAATCTTTCTTTTTTTGTAAGATTCTGCAACAATTGTGTAAGGATAATTTAGTCATTCTATTGGCTATTTGACCAAAGCACATTGTACCCTAATTTTTTTTGAAATTTAGTTTAAGTGAAATTGCATATAAAGTCACAATAAATTTTACCCTTTTTACATTAAATTATGGTTAATTATTATTTTCAAATAAAACCACGTGGTTAACTTTATTTTAAAGTTTGCTATTTGTCGTGCAAATTTTCCTCATGTATTGTTTGGTTCGAGACTTGACCAACCATTTACTTGACAAGCTCACTCACAAAATACAATACAACGCCGTTTTATGTTTTTATTCAAGTAGTGTCCATGAACAGAAGCGAGTTGGGCAGAGACGAGAGGTTCTCGGGTATTGCTATTTACTTTTCTCCACAGAGCTCCCCAAAAAGCACAGGCTTTTTGGCGGGAATCTTCCTACCCAGTTTCATGCAATCCTCATCCTCCCGCACCCACCAATTCTGGTTTCCGATCGAAAATGGAGAAACCCACAGAAAACCCATCTCCAGAAAACTCAAATTTCCTCTCAAAACCCACTCTTTGACGAATTCACTGTCGATTGGCCATGACCCAGATGGGAATTTGGGAGAAGGGCCAAAGAGGCTTCCGGTGGTCGTGCGGCGGGACGGTGGGGTCTCCAGGTACCTCTGGGATGGGACTTGTCTACACTTGACTGGTGTCGATGGCGGCGGCGCTTCGGCATTGCCTTTGGATTTTGATGGTGGATTTGGGAAATTGATTAGGATATGTAGGAATTTCTTTATTCCCAAACGGGTTCATGAAAATTACATGGACTATGTCAAGTGGAAGTTTTTGCATAGGGTTTCTAGTTCAGCTCTCCAGGTTCTTGCCACTCAGGTATTGTTGCTTTTCAATCACAAGTTTGATTCAAATTTATCAGCTTTTGGTTTTTATGTATTGCCTGCTTAAAAATGTTCCTTCCCCTGCCTTGTTTTATGATCTTCATATGCTTTGTTAGAGTTCTTTTATATTAACTTAGTATATGTGTTGAGGACTGTTTGTGAATTGCTGCTCCAGGCCATTCATATACTTCACTGTTTAATAATAACCTAGTGGTCTTCACCTACAAAAATAGTTAGGCGTAGTCAAACTGTTAAAGATATATGCTCACTGCCAACACTAAATTGATATAGCGGCCGTGGTTTGGTACTAGGCAATGTTCCGGGCTATTGGAATTGGCTACTCTCGTTCACTTCCATCGGCTGCTGCTCTTAATTGGGTTTTGAAGGATGGACTCGGGAGGTTATGCAGGTGTATCTACACTGCAAGTCTTGCATCTGCTTTTGATACCAATTTGAAGGTATGTATTTCATTTCTTTCATATACTATCAAGTTATATTAATTTAATTAGTCGCGGAAATATCTTTCTTCATTTGTAGTTCTTTGAGTTACCAGCACTGCATCTCAGTATTTGGGCGTGCAGTGGCTGGTAATGATAGAACTGCTGATAGAAGTATGTCTAAGAATATTAGGCATACCAAGCCACTGACCTTTTCTTATCTCACCTGAAGAGAGTTAGGTTCTCAACCTCTGTGGTGTTCAGTTTGAGCATTGGAGTTGAGTTGCTCACGCCTACATTTCCGCAGTACTTTTTGCTTCTCGCATCCATTGCCAACATCGCCAAACAAATAAGCTTGGCGTGCTACTTAGCAACTGGTGTAAGGATTCTGTCCTGAACAATCTATTAAGCTATTATTTCTCTGTAGTGTGTCCTCTTGTATCTCTAGAAAGCCCTACAAGCACCTGGAAATTTATTTGATGCTTCTCTAAACCAAAAAATTCCTCTCTTTATTGGCTGATGCAGGACATTCTAGTCTTTTTTTTCTTACTGTCATTAATTTGTTTGTAAGCCTAGTAAACTGAGTGGTCATGAGGTAGGAAATACCTCTAGTTGATTTTATACATTACAGGATGAACGTGATAAACATAAAAGCAGGCCCAAGGGGGTACCTACACTTTATTGGGAGCAATGCATGATTAAAACAATTGAACTGATCTTCATATCTTAAGGTAACTCAACAGTTCGGAGACATCTTTAGGTCTGCATGCAGTCTTCTTATTAAGTTGTGCATATACAAGTTTCGGCAACATCTTACTGTGGCCCCATGAATGACTTGAGTTGTTGAAGAATATCTGTAGTTTATGGCGTTGCTGTTCCTTAAACGGAGAGAATTCTGTTTGGGTCATACCCAACTTTAAAGAAGTATTGTTGGTCATGTGGCTGTTTCTGCTCTCGGACATAAGGGAATTTACCCCTAGAGACCTTTCTGTTTATACTGTTGGTAGGATAGTAGTGATTGGTGGAAGTGTTGGGTGTATTAAGAAACGTGATGTCAGAAGCTTTTCTATGTCAGCAAAATATCTCGTGGGGACAAACTTAGATAGGCTCCGGGTCATGATCATCTGTCAATTTCTTTTTGAAGGCTTTGTCCCGTAATATATATTTGTACTCTTTATTTGAGTGTCTTTCCTGATTTACCCACCAATGAAAACAGGAAAACATTTTCTGTCGTTCTAATAACATAAAATCGGGGTACCATCAATTAACGTGAATTTTAAATGTATGTAAGCAGTCTGCTGTCCATCGAAGCTTTGCAATTGCAGACAACCTCGGTGAAGTTTCTGCTAAAGCTCAGGTTAGTTGTAATTTTTCTAGCATAAGTATTCTGATGTTTTTGTTTGTTTGTTTGTTATATATATGTGTGTCTGTGTGTCTGTGTATTTAGACGTATGGACCTCATATAAATATACTTATCATCAGCAACTGGTTTCAGATTCAAGCAGTGTGTTTTGATAACCTCGGCCTTATGCTTGCTGCACTCCTGAATATCTTGTTCAAGAACAATCAAAGGTCTGTTTTTCATCATGTGCTCAGTCAATCTGTGTCCTTTCTTCCCATCTACTACATGTTACCTAACTATGTGGTGAGGCTTGCTATTGTGATTAAATTGTGGATGCGTGTAATTATAAATGCTTAAAAGGTGGAAACATAGTTGTTTAAAAGAAGATACTTTGATGCATGTTTTCCGCCTTTATCTATTTCTGACGGATGGATATTGTCATGTCAGTTTCAACTAGCTTGATATATTTGGGAAGTGGGAACGTAAACTTACGTATTTATGGTTTTTTATTTGTTTTGATGTGCAAGATTGCAAGCATGCCTACCTTTTCTTGTGTATCCCATTTTCTCTGCAATTGACCTTTATGGGATATATAGAGGGCTTCAACATGTCCATCTGCAAACCTTAACAAAGGTGAGCTAGCTTCCTCTGTCTTTCCTTGTTTTCTTTATCTGCTTTCCCATTTGACTCCACACTTTAGTTCCACTTTCTATAACATTTTCTCTCGAGTCAGAAGCTAGCCATGCATAAGAAAAACAGAGTAGGAAAATGAGATATATTCCTTCCGTCGCACGAATTATGCCAGATAAACATGAATATTAGAATTCTTCATGCCATGTGTTCTGGTAGTGGTTTTGCTGATAGGAAAAGATTTTAGTATCTTACAAATCTAGTGTTACGTAATGTTCAGGATAGACTTCAAATTATATTGAACACATGGATTGAATTCAGAGATGTGCCTACCCCTGCAGTAGTTAGTAAAGAGGAAGGCATAGACCTTTTTTGGAGCAAAGGTGAACTCTTATCCTTGTTTCTGATTTGGATTATAAATGCTCTGATTTGAACATAGAAGTTTATATTGTATTGATGGAACTCGATTTAGGTGAAGAACTATGGCCCATCAGAATAGGTTGCACGGATCCTAAATCTCATTTAGTACCCAAGATGTCCATGATGGCAATGCAAGCTTTAAGCAGCGAAGATTATTACTTCATATGCGTGGAGATATGTAAAGGATTGACAAGAACTAAGCGAGTGAGTGCCTCAATGACCTACCTTCAGTTCTTCCATCTATAATGTACTACTCACTTTCATTTTTCCGTTTCCCTGTGTGAAATTTTAGCATGGTGTTCTCCTTTCCCTTCGAGAAGGTGCTTCTACTGAAGTTATGATCATGGGCTTATTGCAGGTAAAAACAAATCTATTTTGATAACCATTAGTCTCATAATGTTATTATCAGTTTCATACAATTGATCCAATATGCTTATCATTCTGTTTAGGCTTGTTATGTTCGGAAGGCCCTCCTTTTGAGCAGAAACGCATGGGATAGCATTATGGAGGGTGGTGATGTCTCAGTCTCAGATATAGCTCTCGAGGAGTGGTTCAAATTGATTAGTGATAGCAAGCTCCGGGCACAAGGTGATATGTGCTTGTTAAATGAATATTTATCAGCTAGGGGTTGGGCTGTTCAGAACATTTTATTGAGTACACAGGAACAAGATCGATACACTTTTCTTGACAACTGAAGATAATAAATTAGCTTGCAATATCTCCTACTAACTATTAGTCTTTAAAAAGGTTTTCGGCTAACTATCGTCTAGCGCACTTTACAATTCTGGTGTTCACTGTGAAGCTGTGCAAAGCTGATAGAGGCATAGTCAATAAAATTCAGCCCCATTTTTATGTTAAAGAATTCATTGCTCATCCAAACCATCATTTCAATACAATATAAACTTCCCAAAAATGCGATCAATGTATATGGTATGTCAACTGTAAGCACAATGTAAGGTGTGTTTAAGAACTACACATTTGAGTTACTCAAACCTAAAGAAGGCTCATCTCCTCCTCTTTGGCACTAGCCATCCTAGCATTTTCCCTATCCCTCCTGAAAAACCTATACAGTGGCGTGTAACACAAGCAACACAAGCCAAACGGAACCGCCATCATCGTGAAGAGCCCCTGAGACAGTGCCATAGCATCCTTCACAGACCCTGTAAGTGGATCCACCGTCTTTGCATCATACCCATATATCTTCTCCGCAAGAATCCCAACCAGCGGGGCAGCGAAAGAAGACAAAGACCCTTCAAAAGCCCGATCAAACGCGTAGATCATGGTTCGGTGCTTCATGGGAACCACTTCAGCAAACATGGGGCCATTTGCAGCAGTGGCGTTCCAGCTGATTGTGAGGCCCATCAGGAAAAGAGTGACGGCGAAAATGTACCAGCTACTCACAGACTGTGGGATCGCTTTGAGGAGGAACCAAGAGAACGGAATGCCCATGAACGCGCTGAACTGTGCGCACATTATGCGCCCTGAGTTGGGAAACACCCGTGTCATTCTATCCGCTATCAGTCCCCCGAAAAGAGAGCCTAAAGCGCACCCTATAGCAAACAGACTGAGGAGAGCTGCTGAGTTATTGTTATCAAAACCTGCAAGCAACAAATAATTGTAAAATTATACTTAGGACTGTTTTGAATTTGAAAGATGGAAAGTTTTGGCGAATGTGCTAACCGATCAGTTCAAACCACATGGTGAAGAACACCATGGCCGTCCATGGCAGAGTGCCTATTACGCCCTGCAGCACGATGATCTGAAATGTTTGCACTTTCATGACAGCTTTCATAGCTGCCCATGACTCTCTCCATACCGGTGATGCCCTGGCTATGGCATTCGCCTTTGGTGCCAAATCCCTACGACAAAAGAAACCGTTGATGAATCAAAACTCTATAAGCAGATATTTTATCTCGGAAAATGTCAGAAGTTAAAATCCTAGCGGGTACCTCCTTGGAAGCAGTTGGGGTTTATGGGTTAAATCTTCTTAATGTGTTTGTAACATATAACAATAATAGGACATTTAAAAAAAATGTTGAATATAGAGTTTAGCATTGCCATATCATACCAAGCAAAGCCATATCATACCTTTCAAATTTTGAGCTTGCATCATGGACACCACTTTTTCTCGGGTCATCAACAAACAAATAAACAAGGAATCCAATAATTGCACTCAGCATCGCCATCATGATGAAGGCGCAACGCCATCCAGCTACACCCCAGAATTGGTTACCAGCCATAACTGTAGCCAAAACGCCACCTCCTATGCCGCCCACACTACCAACAAAGCTCAGCATCCCAAATCCGCCGCCCCTCACATTGTCTGAATAGCTATCTGCAATAAAGGACTGCAATGCGGGTATCACAATCGCCAGTCCAAAACCATTAAGTGCTCTCCACAATGCAACTTGCATAAAATACCGGCTTCCACCAACTGCAGCGGTTGATAAGGACCAGCACACGGTGCCAATAGCAAGAACTGTTGGGCGGTCATAGTTGATGACTAGAACACCGGCCAAGGGTGATGACAATCCCTGAACAAAATTCCTTACGAATGTGAGGTACCCCAGATCGGAAGGTCCAGCATTGAAAGCTTCACTCACTTCTTTGTAAACAGATGGGAGCAGATTCTCATCAGAGCGCTCCATAATTGCAGCCAAGTTTATAAGAAAAAGCGAGAGGGGAATCCCACAAATCTTCATTGTTCTGTGAAAACTGAACCATAATAAATTTACAAAAGATATAGTCAGTGCATATAGCAAAATTCTTCTACAGACCAAAAAATGGGAAAATTTCTGGGCTGTAAAGAGTGATCCCCGCTAAATGTTTTATAGCATTATATTGTTTCCCAGCCAATGCAGAAAATGATACATTGCATCTACACGATAAGTATTTAGATCAATAAAGGCTTTGTCATAAACCGATACTTTTATATCTATAGATGTATATCTTCTAGTTTAGGCACATCAATCCTGGTACTTCTTTATGATCTCTTATAAATAAAATACTTAATTTCTCATCCTTCTCTTAGACAGTCGGGAAAAGTTAGCAAATCCTATCCAACGTAACAAAACCAGCTTAGTATTGAGTGCTGGCACACAAACAATCTAACTGACACCTTCATCAAATACACCGGATCTTGGTGGGAAACTTTGATAAGTAGTAAATGTAAGGTAAAATTTGTACATACTTGACAGGTCATGCAATAATGACACAAATGGATGTCATGTATATATGGTATCTTCATGTTTCAACTGGATCTACCTAAGTACTTATTTCTACAAGTGAGCAAGTTACAAATTAAGTATCCTAGAATCGTGTCGTGAGGAGATAGTAGCATTTTCTGACTCATTTGGTATACACTTGACAAGGTACGTTATTCACAAAAATCTCTTACTAAAATTAATCATTAGGCAAACTCCATCATTAAAATGGAAACTATAGGGATTCCATGACCAAAGACCTAATGTATCATTAAGAAATCCATCTATCAAAGAAAAACCTTAATCAACTAAAGGAAGTACTGGAAATTAATAAAATGTGGGACAGAACAGTTCATCTTCTTATGAAACAGTTTTGATTGTATAGTAATCTTGAAGAAGAATTTAATTCAATCAAGATATCATCATGAAAACTACCAAGTCAAAACCTACAAATGGGCAATTGCTAAATCCACAACATGTTTTGGTTCACCATACAAACAATTCCTATCATTTCTGGAAATCAATCAAATAAATGCAATATCAAAAAGAAAACATCAATCAAAAAACATGAGTCAAGACTGAGGAGGACATTACTTTGGAGCATCCAAGGTGAAGGAGAGAAGGTTCATTTTGGATCCACGAATGTTTAGGAACTCAACGACCCATCAACCGAAACAAAGCCTATTTCCCAGAAAAGCCTATTATTCAACAACAATCCAACTCATCCTTCATCGGGAACTCGACCAATACCAATAAAACAATCAGGACAAAACCCAATGCCAAAAAATGAATTTCTTTTTCTCTTGCACATGAGTTGCGTCTTGGAGCAATCGAAGGAGCGTGGAAAGGATTGAGGGTCGCTTTCATAAATGCCTGCAATGGCTATTTTGGATTGTTTAATGGGGAAGAACGATTTGGAGGATCGTTATTGGTGAGCTTGGGTTGGGTACGAGTTCGTGAGGTCGAATGTAAGGAAAAACATCGCAACTTGTAAACGTAAACTGGGTCCGGATGTTTTTGGATGGACAACAATTCGTCTTTTTCATTGACTTTTCTTGATTCTGAATTTTTCGTACATTGGATTAAAGTTTCGTTGGAGTTCAAATTTTTGTTACCTAGTCATGTCATTTCATTTTCTACAAAATGTCATTTCACTATTTTTAAATTTGACTATTTAAAAATAATTATTTTTTAAAGTATATAATACTTATTTTCATCGAAATTTATTAAATTTTGGAGTTAACAAAACTAAAATATTCCTAATTATTCTTTATATTTTTAAAAATTGATTAAGTCACTGGTTCATTCTGATTACCACTGGTTCAAACCAGTCCAACCAGTGGCAATTGAAACTGTTCATCTTCCTCAATTGGAACTCTCAGACCTTCCCTCTTGAGTCCACAGCAACCCCGCCGCAGCCCCTGACCGGAGACTCTATGGTCCTCCTCCACGTGCGGCCCATTTCTGCCCTCTACGGCGCTGTCTGGATCTGGCCGAGCGGGGCACGATATGGCCGGCGGATCGTTTAGCGTTGCTGGAGTTCAAGTCCAAAATTACACATGACCCTTTTGATGTCATGTGTTCATGGAACAACTCCATCCATTATTGCTATTGGTATGGTATTATGTGCGGTCGCCGACACCAAAGGGTCACAGATTTATGAAGTATTTTTCTAGACCCTGATAGAAATCAAAGAGCAGCGGAAGTGGATTTGATCACGCGCTAGAAAAACCCTTAGGGATCGATT